>JAQFZZ010000042.1:0-48270 GCA_034696405.1 Isotoma caerulea | reverse complement strand
CGGTGCATTTTTCCCAGTGGGAAGTGGTTAAAACCACTGGTTTTTTCCAGGTGGATTTAACCATGCCGAAACCCTGGTTAGTCCTGAATCTGTATCTCTCCTTTGATTGATAATATGGTTCGCTCAATAAACAATACATACATACATACATACATAAAAGACAATAAATAGCTTCAGTTTCACAATTCAACCTTAAAAGTAAATTACCATGCACTTTATGATAGTAGTTTTCTCACATGCATTGCTATAATTCATAAAAATGCTATTATGCCTTCATGCATGCATGCATTTATCCAATCAATCCAATGGAATCAAATATTGCAAATGCATTATGTAAATGGTAAAAATTAGATACATCCTTTTTTCACATACATATTAATAGCATTTAAATTATTATTTATTGTCATATAAAACCTTGTCATATCCTCATATTATTGAAGTGTATTTGCCTTGCTACAGAGTGAGTTTGTACAAATGTTCACACTTTAAACTGGAACTTTCAACTATCACATCACAAGATGCATTTTTTGTGACATTTTGAGACGGATTGACGATGGACAATATGGACATACTTTAGTATTTGCTTTGATTATTACATAATTACGTACTCAAATTGAATGCATTTAAATGATCAGACCATGGTCCAAAAGTTCTCTCATAATGTAATATCAACGATACAACTTTTTTAACCAAATCATCATCATCATTTTTATCTTCAACTTGAACCACGAACTACAAGACCAACTTATCAGCATTTACAGCGTTGGCATTTGGCATTGAATTTTACACTTTATAGGATTAGCACATAGCGAGTACGTGAGAACATAGCTCACTTTTGTTGTTCATTCCAAAACAACATCCTTTAGTGCTGCCTGGAGGAAAATCTACGTGCAACAACTGCCATTCCCACACAAATGGTAAATTAGCTGTCGTCATTTTGCTCTTCTTCATTCCTTTCCTCAAGAAATCGGGAAGTTCCACCATTTCATTTGTACCGTAAGTAAATTATTAATTTTATAGTATTATAAAAAATTGGTTTAATTTTCCTCTTTGTAGACCACAGAATAATTATGCTTGTGCTAAATTTGGCATTACACATTATCTTTTATAAATTTGTATTCTTCTTAAAGGTTTCACCGGTTGCAGTGGTGAGTGGATTATTGTGACAAAAGAGAAATAAAGGGTCCAATCGAAATATATCGAAAACGTCTAAGATTATACTATTTTCATAATGGGAGTAGCTAGTGAATTGTTTCAGGTATTAATAGCAGTATTAATTATTTAAGAGCATAGAAATTGTTCACAAAAAAGTTCAATGATTAATTGTGGAAATCGATAATTGTCAAATGTACAGGTTCCAGTTTTCTGGGTTGGTATAGTAGTTGTAGCTGTTTCTGCCGTGTATACACTTTTTAAGTTTAGTTCACCAAACTCATCGGTTAAAAAGAAGAATGGACACCCTGTGGCTTTACAAGACCCTGACACAAAGTATCCTTTGAAACTTGTGGAGAAGCAGATTTTGTCTCATGATACTCGTCTATTTCGATTTGAGCTTCCGTCCAAAAATGATGTTTTAGGCTTACCTACTGGACAACACATTCATTTGTCCGCAAGAGTCAATGATCAATTAGTGGTACGGCCATATACTCCTGTGAGCAGTGATGATGATGTTGGACATATGGACTTGGTTATCAAGGTGTACTTCAAAAATACTCATCCGAAGTTTCCTGACGGTGGAAAGTTAACTCAGTACTTGAATGATTTGCCTTTGGGTCAAACTATTGACTGTAGAGGACCATCTGGAAGATTGGTAAGTGAAGCTGAAGGGCTTGGCAAAACATAGACCAGATGATTGGTAGTTAAATGTACTACATACAATAGAAAATAGAATACAATAATGTTTATGGAAAGTGTAGAATTCTATAATTTCAATTAAGAATCACTTGCTTGAATTGAATCTCACAATCAGCAGAATTCGTATTTATGATGTGATGATATAAAAGCATCAATGAATGATTTTTAAAGGTCAAAATGTACTTGTGCAGGCATTTGAAAAATTAATTTTTATTGATACCCTTTTCGATATTAAGTAAGTCTAAAACAATAACGTAGATCGAATAGACCTCTAGTCTGTTACAAATTATTTGACAATTTTAGAATTATGAATAAGAAATATTAATACCTAATGAAATTACTTGGATGAATATGAAATATGTTAAATCACAGGTGTACAATGGACGTGGAGAATTTGCGATTAAAGCAGATAAGAAATCAGAAGCAGTTATTTACAAGGCGAAGAAGGTGAACATGATTGCTGGTACGAAATATATAAATTTAAACCCCAATTTGACAAATTAATAAATGTTGATATGTTGTAATTTAACTAAATTTACTGAATTCAGGTGGAAGTGGAATAACTCCAATGTTGCAAATCGTGAAACATGTTTTCAAAGATTCTGGGGACAATACAAGTCTATCATTATTGTTTGCTAATCAGACTGAAGAAGACATTTTGTGCCGTGAAGACTTGGAAAAGATTCGCGATGAACAACCCGATAGATTTAAGCTTTGGTACACTGTTGATCGACCTCCAGCGGGTACGAGTGCCACCTAATTAATTTCTTTTTAAATTAGATGCTTGAAATCCAAGTACTTAATGCTTCAAAGTTAATTTCTTTTTTATCTTAGACTGGAAATACAGCTCTGGATTCATAAGCGAAGAAATGGTGAAAGAGCATTTGTTCCCACCAGGCGATGATACTCTCGTACTTATGTGTGGTCCACCTCCAATGATTAATTTCGCTTGTACACCAAGTCTCGACAAAGCCGGATATGACCAAAAGCTTCGATTTTCATATTAAATATTAATAGTTAGGTAAGAGTCAAGATATTAAAATCTGTATGTACTTTTAGCAGCCATCTAATATTTGTACTGAAAAATCTTCTACCAGAAAAAATTTAAGACTTATTATCACAATATCCAGTGCCGTTCAGTGATGGTGCTACAAAGTAGTTCAATATATTACTCGAATTTAAAAGTGTATTTGCTTGTAATAGTATAAAATAGATTTGTAGGAATCTAAATCAAGATTTAAAATGATTGAACACGCATGTTTAACAATGAAAATAAAAATTACAATTGATATAAACTTAAATTTTCATCAATTCATTTAGATTCTATCTTGAAAAACATATTTTGTGGCAAAATTGACATTAAAAATTGGAATCATGAATTAGGTACTAAGTACTGATATCATTTTTTCATTAAATTAATATGAGTGAGTATAATAACGGAACCGGTCAGCCAGCCGGCTTTTGCTGATGTTATTCAGATTTATCAATCATTACTTTTGTGTATCAACATACTATTAAGTGCTCGTTAAACTTTTACAAAGTTCTTTTATTAAATCTTATTCATTTAAAGTATCCTTGTTGTTCTTAAGAACAATCTACTTGTAATCTTTTAAATTATTAAAGTACTCAGGCAGACAAGGAGATATAAAATGCTTACCATATTTTCTGTTAAACTAGTTTTTGTGACTATTTCTAAAGCAGCGAAGTTAGAAAAATTGATCAAAACTGAACTTTATAACATTGTGTAATTTAATTTAAGTTGGTACTTACTGCAATATTTTTTTATTCTCTCTATCTTAGTGTTCAAGGTCAGTATCTAACGAAAATAGGTCAAAATCTTTCTCACCTTTTTGAACTATAACTATAACCTAAAATAATCATCAATTAAACCCAAGAGGAAAATCTTCTTAAAATGAATCATTATAAAATTATTGTAAGCATTATGTACTGATTAGTAGCAATGCATATTTTTTCGATAATTAATCCACATTATGGGTACATAAACTATCATATCAGCTTCAGAACCGGTTCTGTTTCAAGTTATTTTATATTATGTTCAATACTCATGGAAGACTGCAGTACCTCGAAAACAGATCAACAGTTTTTTACATAAGAGTAACGAATAAAAGTTTATTTAAAATCGGATACAATTAAATGTTAAGTAAGGTACAACTTAAATTCTAAACTAGACAACTGGAAATACTAATAATTTTATGCTGTATTGACGATGTCGGCAAATTTTGAGTCATAAAACCAATGTAATTTCAATCTCCAGTTCGAACCCATGACACATAGTGGTTACTTTACTTTACAATGAATAATGAAAACAACTTTGGATTCCAATTATTGCATTGATTTTTATTCTAGGCAAGTGAATTTTGCGAAATCATGCCCGAGTCTATTGAGTTATCGTATGCATAATATATGCTCCTTGGAAATAATCATGCGAAAAAAGTAGACATCTGTAGCCTTCGGACTTTTTTAAGTTAGAAAATACATTATACTTCTGAAGTCTGCGATACTGCGGTGTTATGCATTGCAAAATCACCTGAAGCATTATTTTCTTCTTTCAAGCTATTGTTTTTTGGATTTCAATATTGTTGTAAATAAAAAAATTGTTTTTCCATTTACAAAGAATGATACATGATTCATAATGCAACTTAATACAAAGAAATAAAGCCGAAATGATCGATATGATTCAACAAACTTTGGAAAAACCAAGTAGCTATCCTTATAATTATCAATTATTCTGTCACCGGACAGTTGCAGAAAATTATAGTTATGTACCCCTTTAGAACTTGCGGTCACGGTCACACACAATCAAATTATTTATTAGCTTTGAGACTAGTAGTTAGGTAGTATCTGGACAAACTACTAGTCTCAAAGCTTGATTAATTAGAACTTCCTGTTTTAACATTTTTCCCAACGTGTGCGTTTGTTAGTTTATTGCACCAAGTTAATCATGCATACATACAGGTGTATCAAAGTGCCTATTAATTACTTACTCATAAATAATTGCCTAGATCGAGATACCACCACAATCATCAGTAAAGGAAGGAAAGTACCCTATACCTGGGATAATGACCGTGTGGGAATATCCAGAAATAAAAGGAAGAATCGTGACGGTCTGGTACTAATCTTAAATACACGAATAATGATAATTATACTGAAATTGTATTGAAATTGTGAAAGACCTACGGAGTATGCTATTTTTCAAAAAATTTGCTATAATAGGCAATCATGTTTCTTCTTCGAAGTCAAATCAAGATTTAAAAGTCGACCTAGGTTAACAACCACGGCAAAAAATCTTGTTTAACAAGTAACGACAAAGTTGCTTTATAATGCAAAAATTGCTTTTGCTCATCTTACCCTTACAGCCACAGCGCATCTTATCCTTAACAACAATTCCCATTAGTAGGAATTTGCAAAAAATTTATATGATATGGATGTTTGGATATTATGTCTGCCTGTGTTATTCGCATCCTCATTTGCTTTGCCACTGCAAATTGCAACTGTTTCTTATGTCAAACAAGAATACTATAATAATATGCATAATCTCATAATCTTGAACTTTTTAGAACTGTAGAAATTAGAATCTTATAATCTTAAAAAGCTGACCCTTTTGGATTGAACTCACCTCATGGAGATTTTTTACACCTTCCTTTTGCGTCACACAATTACTTGTATATACCTGTGTTACAAAGATTACTCAATGTTCTCTTTTTTTGCAAAACCAGAGCTCTTAATCATAATCAATCTTTGGAAGACGACGAACCCGTCACCACGGATGAATAGAATTTTGTTACAATTCTACATTATAAGGGAAACACAAAATTCTATGAAAGTCAGTAATAATTACGAAGGCTTCTATTCAACAAGTAAGACAAAGGCTTACCGTGGGATACGGAAATTTTCAAGGTTAGTTCAAGTATATGCCCTGGTAGTTTTTATTTTGAATAATTTTAAATTAATTAAAATCTGGCAAAGTCTATTGAGATTATATTAGAATATTTCATCAAAATTTTAAAGTTTTTTAATTCTTATTTTCAGATGAAGCAGAATCAATACAATCATAACTTCTGGCTACTAGCGATAATATCTTCATACCTAATTGCCTCAGTTAATTGTCAAGATTTCCAATCCCCTTGTAGTGCGACTCAACCATGTTCAGCTGAAAAGTATCTTACATGTCTAGATAACTATTGTGAATGTGAAGATCCTGAAAATCAGATTTATGACCCGATAGAAGGCGAATGTGTCATTGTAGCTGGAAAGCCATGTCCTAGAAGTAGAAAAGGTACAGCCCAATGTGTCCAAGGGGCAGATTGTGACCCTGCTACAAATACTTGTCAGTGTCTTAAGGGTTTCTATGAAACTGAGTTAAACATTTGTAGCTACACTATTGGCAAATTATGTAGTACCAACAATGACTGTGAGACTTATAGTGGTCTTATTTGTCAAGATAATGTATGCAAATGTCAAAATTCTTCATATATTTGGCAACTTGATTTAGGATGTGTTACAGCAAATGATGTCCTGTCAATTGGTGCCGGTATTGGTAACAGTGAAATCATCAAAAATGTTACGTCTGCAAGTAGCAACAATAATGAAATGTCTTCAGTTGAGGTTATTGATGTATCCTCATCTTCAAGTGAAGTTAAGCCTGTCACCTCCAATAGTTCACTAGATTCAGCAGCTATGCCAATTACAAGCAATGTCATCGATGGTGGTAACAATTCTCTCATTAGTGAAGAAAGCGTTTCTGATATTGGGGATCGGTTGGAAATGGGAATGGGCCAAAATCAAAATCAAAATGAAATTATAGATCGAGGAGTACTTCAAAATATCATACAAAATTCCCCCATACTAAGCCTTTTAAACCCAAATCGACGACCTCAGAATACTTTTAATCCACAGCCATCTTTCATCCCTAACGATCAAAACTTCGCCCCTAGTCAGCAACAGCAAGCTCAAAATAACCAGAACCCTCAACAACCTCAGAATTCAAATCAGAACCCTCAACAACCTCAGAATTCAAATCAGAACCCTCAACAACCTCAGAATTTAAATCAGAACCCCCAACAACCTCAGAATTTAAATCAGAACCCTCAACAACTTCAGAATTTCAATCAGAATTACCAGCAAAATACAAATAATTTCCAACGACCTTCAAATGCAGTACCTAACATTTTTACTCCTCCAGATCTACCTGGCCAAACTGCCAATCGCCGACCATTCCAATTTCCAATTCTTCGAAATATTCTTGCCCCATGGAAAAGATTTTTGTTTCCTCGTCTTGCTGAACAAGACGTTCGATTGCCTTCTCCAATCTGGCTATTGGTTAGTTCAATTAATCAGCTTTTACCTGTGTTAAGAGCCATCGACCACCAAGTATCTCCTTGGCTTCAGACAGTCGCTGAGATTACTAGACCTGCATACATTCCTTCCACAAGAGACCAAAACAATGGTCAGTATCAGTATCAGCAGAATAATAACAATTGGAATCAGCAACAACCGTTTCAACAGAATTTTAACAATGGAAGGAATTGAGGGATTGGTAATCTGTTTAACTTAGTCATAAACTATTTAATTACAAACGGGGGTTAGCTTAATTTTTGTACTGTAATATTTAAACTGCCTGATTTATGACATTGTCGTCCTTTTTTATGTGATACATTTTTTACTCCCCGCAACATAACCAACCGGTCAGGGCAGGACATATTAATCGACTTTAATTTTCATCTACTCCATAAAGTGAGATTCATTTAGTTGCAGAGCCAGGCTTAATTTTTTATGACATTGACGTAAGATGAATATTAGATTTTCCAATATTTGTGGAACATTGTAAATTATATAAAAATTGCGGTTATAAAATAAAAATTGAAATCTCAAACTTATTTGGTTAGAAAATATTTACGCTCATTTTGCATTGGAAGTTTCTTGATACCAGAACTTAAGTTATTCATGAGGAAAAACTATGATAAAATATTTTATTGATTTATTGTTCATCGAGCTCGAAACTAGGTTAAACTCAAAGTAATTAAAAATACTTTCTGTCTTAAAACCTTCAACAAGGCAAGGAAAACATTTGAGAAATTAACTAAAAGAAAGTTGCATTTAAAAAAATCTTTATAGAGTTTTATAAGGCCCAGTAGTGTAATTTACTCACAATCAGTACCAATTAGGATTTTAGTAATGAAATATAAATAGCCAAGATAATGACGTCCAAGATTTCTTGCTATAAAGTAATTTCAATTTAATGATGTTTTTGTGTTCTGAAGATGAAATTTGTTGGTATTGAAATATTAACTAATAATAAAACTTAAGGTATCTGAAAAAATTACCTCCGCAGCCGATAATTCATGAAAGTAGAAAGAAATACTAAAAAAAAACATCTCTTGTTTATTTTTTCACCGTCAGTTAAATATTAAGGTAAATTTTCATAAATTTCAGAATTATTATAATAAATATATGCAAATGTTTCATAACCAACTTGTTCAGTAAGCAACCTTTAAAGCTAACAATGCAATCTTTGTTTGCTTATTGAAGGCATATTATTATCCGAACTTCGCTTATCAACAGCATATATATTTCTTGCTCGAAACGCACTTTCTATAAAGAATGTAAATATCATTCTTACAAGTTAAAATACCGTCTAATCTACATGTCACCGCGTCTATTAAAAATTGTATCCACCGACATACAACGTACAATCAATATTTACCTAAACCCATATTGCTCTCAAACCGATGCCCTACTTTTAATAATACCGAATGAATGATGAGTACGCATTTTACATCTATCAAACATTATTATTTTATGATCGATACTTTTCAACCTAAACCAAAACATTTGACCACGAGGATGAATATCTAACTGAAATAGCACAAGCGAAATAAACCCCGTGGACAAAATGCGTGAATTAATAATAATGCCCTTATCCAGACGCAATAACCGCAGAAAAGCCTTTCTTTTCTGATTACGATGTACGAAGAAATACATGCCTGGAATATTTGGTATGAATTTCTCTTCTTGATAATGTGTACAACATTTTAACAGCTTCGGTTTTGTTCACCATTTTTCTACGACTTATCTGACAGGCTTCAATTATTCCAGGAATCGGAATGAACATTTTTGTAAATTATTTTATAACATTTCTGGATGCATAGCGAAATATGCATGTCAATCTTAATTGTGAGTCTTAGCAATTTTCGCCGTGGAATAATCGACTTATTGCGAAAGAGTTCACTTGATTCAAGGAATTTACTCAAGTTTCATCATACTCATCCCTCACCATTATATTTTCTCTAACCATTGACATTTAATAGGTGCATGAAGTCTCACGTCCAACAAAACTATCAGTGTAAGTATTTGCATAAATATAAAACAATATTATCTTATGTTATAATATCTAAAAATTTCGGCATGTATTAAAAGAAATTAGTCCTATTATATACGTGCAGTACAAAATTGCATAAATGCGAATGAATACTAGATTAAAATTTTTGGCTTATACACAAATTATATTATAAACAAGGAAAACCACTTTCATTTCATGCGAAAGAAGCTATTACTATATTGTAAACATATAAACAAAAAAAAATTATATGATTTGCAATCTCTTCTCCCCTCACGTTTTATCTTTCTAACCCTTTTGCCTTGGATTTGGTTATGATTTTTCGTATAAAAATATGTTCTACACAGAATCCACTTGAGCATTCATCAAAACAATCTGACAGTAAGATAGAATTGTGAAGCATGGAGAGGTTTTTTGCACCTGGATTTGTTACAAACAATCAGACATAAACCAGGAAGGATTTCTATATACTGGTATTAAATATACAGTACTATAACCCCTTGTGTTTCTGAATGCTTCTACCCACTCTACACACCTGTAGATTCCTAAACAATAAAATTAACCAGAATTATTGTATTATAATATCAATATGCACACA
Source organism: Isotoma caerulea (assembly GCA_034696405.1). NCBI lineage: Eukaryota > Metazoa > Arthropoda > Collembola > Entomobryomorpha > Isotomidae > Isotoma > Isotoma caerulea. Next base: position 38,461 of record JAQFZZ010000042.1, on the reverse strand, counting down.
AAGGCTATTAATGGGACAGCTCATTTTTACGAGTATTATTATATAAACTACAAACAAAATATTATACTACAATAAAACATTACTGCTCGCGTTCAATTTTAAGTTATAAATGAGTACTTGTAACCATTTAATGTTTTCAGTAATGGGAATATCTATTATTGGATATTTTGTCCGTGAGAGTTTTACTTGGAAAATCTCTCATAGCAGCATTCATCATGATTACTCTGGAGTACTACGGGCTAAATTTTGGACTGTGTGTGATTTATCTAAATTACTGTTAAATATTCGTTATTGCTTTGGTGCTTCTGGACATTTGTTATGGAATAAGAGGCTGCATAGACAGTGACTCCAGACTTTAATACAAACCGCATGGACCACAGAGAGAATGATAGTTATTCCTAAGTAGTACCCAAGTGCCGAAGAATTAAATTATTTATGGTTTAGCATCCAAAATTAACATACTGACCTTAATACAACGGCTAAAATAATTGCAAAAAGTTAATTATAACCACAGCAAAGCAAATTACAACTTATTTACAAATACCATAATGGGATCTCTATCGTGGTACGAAGGCTTTGGAAGATATGAAGACTACTACCAACAACCGGTTTACCCGATGCCATTAGTCTATGAAAATCCACCGGTTTTGGCTATACCATCATCGGTAATTCAAAATTTGAATACTCCAATACAATTAGATAGTATATAGTAAGTATGATTTTCAATTTAAATGCTTTCTTGAAATTTTTAGATTGTCAACAAAATTTTAAGCTACTTCACTCTACCTGATCTCAAGAACAAACGCCTAGTCTCCAAACAATGGAATGAAGAAGCTGGTAAACTCATGCGTGAAAAATTACAAATTAAATTTCATGACTACCTCAAGGTAAAATCCTACTCGGTACATTTATCCCACTATAAGGATTTCTGCGACAGTTTTTACTTTGGGTCCAGAATCAGCTTGAAGGCTCCAGTTGTTACTCAATTCTTTGTAAATTTCGGCCACCACATCCGTTCATTAGAGATAAGAAGTCGCGAATTGCAACTTACGGTTTTGAAAGATGCACTCTATTTCCTTTTGCCGAATTTGGAACAATTGATAATTGATTCAAAGATTTATTACAACAAGTACAATCAATACCAAGGAGGTATGTTTACCTTTGGAAACTTACAAATACAGCCAATCTGGGCTCCTCCTTTGCCCAAGCTCAAGACTTTATCCCTTCAGATCAAATACGCAGAGTATCGTTCTGTTAAAAATCAAAATGGAAAAGATGATTCCAAAAATGATGATCTTACTTTTAACAATAATAATAACCTAAGCATGTGTGTTCATCCCTTTCCCATACTTGTCAAGGAACTTTTGATTGCGGCAATTAATCTCGAAGAAATTACAAGTTGTGCCAAGGACAAGAGAAAAATGAAAATCCCGTCTGTAAATGATAAGACTATTGAAATCCATGAAATTAATGACCTAAATGTAGAATACTTTGACAGCATGATGGACCCGAAGCTTTCAAAATCAGATTTGTGCATTTGGTCAACCCTTTTAGATGGTTGGGATTCATTTCCCAAACTGCAAAAAATAAACTTTACCCTTAAAGCAACTAATGATTGTGTTCAGAAACTTACAGCTAAGTATTTTCCTCTTAGCAAATTGGATCTCTTTCTTGAACCAGATGTAACAAATAGAAATTTGTATTATTTGCTTGAAAGCTTGAAGGGAACTTTACAACACGTTAAGCTCAAGTATCACTCAAAAGAACTACCCGAATTTGAAGTGGACCTTCCTATTGGGGAACCTTTCTATTCGGTCAAAACCGTTGACCTTGAAGGATACCAAGGAAGTCTTCGATTCGTTTATAACTTTCCTAATTTAACCCATTTCATATTGAGGAGACTAAAATTAAACAAGGCTGTGCTCAAAGATGTTCACGACCCAAACCCAACACCCTTATGGTTTCCTCCTCCAGGTCTCAATAGCTTTGAAGTTTATCAAGATTTATCCTTTAATGATGGGAACAATCGACAACGCTCAATTCAATGTGTTCAAAAACTCGGACAACTTTTCCCTTTTGTGAGGAAGTTGCGGTTGGAAAAACTTATCGATGAAAGTTTGTGCCTAATCTATGCTCAGTGGCCTTATCTAGAAGAGCTCGAGATCGTTGAAGGATTATTTTCAGATTCTGGAACTACTGGAATACATCCCAATGCTTATAAGGTTATTCTTAGAGAGGAAGCGTATGACCGTTTTAATGTTCCAGCTTTGAGACAAGGACCATACATTGGCAATCTTATGAGTAAGTAACTTTGTTTAAACATAATAAAAATTATCATCACATTGTAGATAATTGAATTTTAAATTGGTTTCGAAACTATATGATTCTATATTTTAATTGTTTTGAAATTCTGCAGGACTTAAAAAACTGAACATTCACTCGCCGAAAATTACGGATGTCACCGTGATTCTAGGAGCCATGCAATGTCCAAACATTGAAAGTCTTACTGTCCAGTCATATTTGGTATGCAATTTAGATTTTGCATTGGTTCAATTCAATGCGATGCAATATAATTGCTGCTGTAACATTTTAAATTCATTTGTGAACACTTTCATAAACTCTTCTCAATTATTTGTTTAATGATGTGATGGAGCATTTTAAATTTAAATCTGCGAATTAGCAAATATACAGATTTTTTTACATTTATTTTATGGCTTACATTTTTTTGGTAAACATAAATTTATGTTATAAAATCTTTTATTGCATAGATAACTGATTCATCCTTACGAAGACTTACAAACAAGACAACTTTAACCTATCTCAGGACAGAGCACTGTAACCAATTATCCCCTCAAGTAATGGACTTCGTTAGAAAAAAATTTCAGGAAAGAGGTGGACATGCTAGTCTCAACGAGTACAAAGGTCCTTTACAAAGGGACCAAATTCGAGAGTTTTTACTCAAGCATCCAAAAGTCAGTGTATGCTTGAAACGGTTGCAACTGGGGAATTCTACCACAAAGGAACAACAGCAACCTAAGAAAAAAATTAAGGCTCAGAAGGAATCGAAAACTACTAAAATTCAAGATCTGAATGCTAAAAAACGAACCCGATACCCTCGGAAAGCACAGACTAGCAACTGGCTAACTTTTAGAAAAGAAAAATGAGAAAAGTTCAGCTCAATGCGTTTTCGATTTAAAATTTAAATTTATTAATTTTAAAGATATATTTTTAGGTATTTATTAAATTTTCATTTATTTATCAACTGCCATTAATTTGATAAAAAGCAACTTTTTAAGCTAAAAAGTCATGCATGATAGTTCAATATTCTTTATACCGTTGCATGCTAAATGTGTACATCATTTTTGTTGTAACTTAAATTGTAGTACTGGCTCAAAATAATTATTAATTCGTAAGTAAGTATACGAAAAATTAAGATAGAAAACAGTTTCAATAAATCTTGAATTCAATATCACTTTCTTTGTAACAAATATCTAAAATCATTTTAAAGGGATAACAACTCCTGTTTTGTTAATTAAATTTCGTGATGTTATTTTAAGAGTTTGAAGAGTTTGGTCCGAAATTACAGGGTATTATTTAAGTACAATCATTAAGGAATGTTCGAGAACTTAAAAGATATATAGAATCTATAGATGTAAAAAGTAAGAGAATGCAAAATCAGCATATGTTTATAAAATTCATAGTAAGGTAGGTAAGTAGGCTCCAGATTAAACATCTAAAATGTCCAGAATTAAACCACACCCATACCGGTTTTTATTCTTTCGATTATATCATTTAGGATTACATAACTTTTCAGTAAAAAGATATAAACTTGCACTATGAAAAATCAAGCCACCTGTGTGTTTCGTTTCACGTGAGTGCTCTCTATGTACCCGAAATAATTTAAGTATAAACTTTTAATATTGGATAAGAATGTAAGATCATTGTTTATGGAGAAGTTACTTTATAGTCGTGATTCCTTTATTTAAGTGCAGTTTTGCATAAAAATGTGCGTAATCTATGTCTATATGTACTAATGTAAATGCAAAGTTATAATTGTTTTATTTAATGTTGAAAGATCTTCAATTCAGTCAAGGCCATTTTTTCTATAGTTTTGTATAGGTGTGGCTGGGATTTCTTATACTTTTTATTAGATAATCTATCAAAATGTTTACAAAATCGATGTGATGGTTCAAAAGCAAATCTTATTCGTATGTAAAAATGTTGGTTCTATTTTATGAGTGATATGATTTTAGAAGAGTTTTATGAATAAGTTTAAAATTAAACATTTTATGATTTGTAAAGTATGAGTGGGTGGTTGTGCATCGTTTATGTATCTTGATAAATGGATGAATAAAAATAATTACCAAGCAAAATATAAATGCAAGTTGGAAGTGACATTTTATTTGGAACAAAGCAGAAAATCATAAAAGATTTCTGAATAAAAAACAATTTTTAGACTCAATGCTAGGTATAATATCTTTTTGGCATTGTTTGACAATTAGATGGTCCATGTCAATTTTAAATCAAATTATGGGGCATTAAAAACGATAATTTAATAGGCGATTTGGTATCCGTGTTGCTCAACTGTTAAGGAGAAAAAAAATTAAAATCAAAATAAGTTTAAAAATTTAAGGGATTAACATTTTTGTGACTCAAATATTTATTGATTTAATTTACCTGGTTCGTGAACGGTGACAACCTTGGCTCCGGTGCTGTAGGCAACTGGGGCTGGGATGGCAACTGGGGCAGAGGCAACGACAGCTGGAGCCTATAATCATATTTTCATAGACGTTAGTGAAAAGTTTCGAAAACACTTTGAATATGCATCTTTTGTAAGAAATATTGCATGAACTGTTTTTCCTACACAATTCTAATTTCAAAACAAATCTGACTCAAAGATACAAGTTCATAAAAAAAATCCTCTCCTCAATTCAAAACAAAACCTACGGAATAAGCGACTGGACCAGCAGCATAAGTCAAACCATGAGCCTTTATTTTATAGAAAAAAATGTGTTTATATATAGAGTATTTTTTCCAATTAGTAACCTATATGCTTTCAAAATTATTTTTAATTAATGAAGGTAAAAACTTACAGCATAGGCAACTGGGGCAGCGGCAACAACTGGACCGGCAGAGTAGGAGACGACTTGTGGGGCCTGAATTGAATGATTATACATTTAGAATAATCATTTTTAAGGAATTCGAAGGAAACAAATAAATTTTCAGGTAAAAACTTACAACGACGTGGGCAACGTTAGCGACCTTGACAGTGGAAGCTGGAGCGTGGGCAACGCTGACAACTTGAGCGACTCCGCAATAAGCGACGCTGACAACAGCGAGGATGACAAACTGAGAATAAAATTAAAAAATAAATTTAGTTTTCCACGTCCACAAGGTTTTTAGAAATTCCACGAAATTTTAAAACTTTTTTGAAAACTCACGATCTTGGCAATCATGATGATGGCGAAGGTTGTTTGGAGTGAAGTAAAGGTTGAGGGTAAGAGTTGAGCAAAAGGCGAATGATACCTGGAACGCGCTTGCCAATGGCTTATATACTTGGGATAAGATGTCCAAAAAAATCCAGGCTATTTCTTCACCAAGTAATGCAGAATATTAAAAAATTAGGATTCTTGACCACACAGATTATTAGCACACATTCACCCTTATCAAGATAGGGATAGCATGGATAAATATATTTAAGATAGGATGCATCAATCACTTTCATTTTTTATTAATTTTTGTTACCACCAGCCATCTCAAATCTACAATTCACGATTATCATCATCTTCTAAGCAATTCTGTTAAAATACCCACACAGGCATGCATCGTTCATTGTAGATGATTAACTACATTTTACATTCAGATATTTGCATCAAACTAGGCAGATAAGTTTCCGGGTTAAAATCTCGAGTTCTTACTGACATGAGTGCTACTTGTGCTGGTATATTATTCATAAGACAAAGATTTCACATTAAAAGGACAAATAGGATTCTTGTTAGCAAGCATGTTAAATCAAATTTCATCCCTTAACAGGATAATCATGATAGATGAATAATAATTACAGCAGGGTAAAAAACGTTAACCTTTATTAACAATGATAATGTGCTGCGTCATATTAATACTATCACATTTCTTCTTCGACAATCGTGGCTGGCTTGACAAAGGCTTATTTAATTCCTTTGGCCAGGGGAGGAGGCTTTAATTCTCATCTTACGATATAATAAAATAAAAATTAGGGGAGGAGATTGGATTAAAATGCAAATACCTATATTATGGTGTATAGGGTTAGGTAGGGTAGAGTTCTGTAATACCTACGTGAAGAGGAAGGTGCGCATTCTTTCATTGTGGAGTCTAGGAATAAGAATATTTAATTTAATGAAATGATGGTGATACTGTGATTGAAAAGCATGAGATTTAGACAAGGTCGACTTGTTCACTTTTGTTCTTGTCGCATTTTCAATGAGCATCTGAATGCAATACGAGAAGATTTAGGTTGGAAGATGAGGATAAGGATGTGTACTATCTGATATTTATCAGGGTGTCAATAGTAATAAATTAAAGATCGATGTTTCTATTTTTTATTCAATTCAGTGAGTGTGAACCTAACTAATATTTAATCATGAAATGCAGGCTTATTATTTACAATGCTACAATTTGAATGCCAATCCAATAATGCAATTCCAGTTCAAGATAACGCTAATATTTCTTTGTTAATATTGAAATCAATCAAATAGATTAATGAAAGATAGTTTAAGTAACAACTATTATGAATTGGTGGAGGACATGAGATTTTATTGCGATTTGATTTTTAGAAACTTACCAGGTGGCAATTTTTTAATCAAAAAACGGTTTAAAATGTCCGTCAAAAATGCCATCTTCGTTCGCATCTTATTTCAGTAAGTGTCTAAGGACTTCTGGAAGAACATTTATACGCATATAATTATTACTGCAGGAAATGCAATAAATGTTATTTTTCTAGTAGGAACGAGTATCAGAAATTTACATAAAACAGTTTCAATTTTTATATAGAGCAAATAGTTGAACCTCTCAGCTTTACAGTGTAGGATTACTTCGAAAAAGAATGAATTAATATGCATGAATTTATTTTGAATTGAATGAAATCGTCTTTCCAATTGTAATAATTAAAAGGTAATTCAAACGTGTACTATAGAACTTTGACTCATCTATTCATTTGTCCGGTGTTCAATTACTATCACCTTCAACATGATTAGAAAATTGATCACATATTAAAGTTTTATTATTTCGATAAGACTTTTTATGACTTTGGAAACCAAGATCTTTCTTCTTTCTCAGAGGACTATTTACTTACACTTCCCGTGTTGCTTTTTAATCAAAATAATTTGATACTAAATTCATGTGATATGATAACGTTTTAACCTTTTGGCTACAAAAAGCGTTCGATACATCGATCTAAAATGGCACTATCGCGATTAAGACTGCACTGCTCAATTGCCTTTCAATCACTTCGTACCGACAAGAAATTAAATAGCTAACATTTTTAAATTCTGAAAATATGGATACTCGCAGCAGAGTTAAAAGAAATCTGAATAATACTACGAAATTGATACTGAAATATTCTTGCAAAATAAATTGCAATACTACTCAACTGGTAATTTTAAGAGTTTAAAAATCTATAAACAATATTATATTTTTTAACTCACTTGATTGTTTTAAAATTTCATAGGTTTTTGAGAAAGTCTTTGCTTTCCTCAACTTTCAAGATTTAAAATGGTGCAGATTAGTTTGCAAAAATTGGAAGGAGATTGCCAAAGCCCACATTGGAGAATGCACTCTTGTACGTCTCAATTCCAAAGAAAAGTTAGAATCGTTCCTAAACATATTTCAAAGTCAGCCCATTCTCTTTAAAAATGTTATCATCCAAGGACCAATGGAAATGAAGGGATCTTTTAAGCAACTATTCACAATCTTTGGCCATAGTCTGAAATCTCTTCAGATTCGAAATTGCAACTGGATGGGAAAAGCTCTATTTTCTATTATGGAAGCAACTCCAAATCTCGAAGCCCTTACCCTAGTCGGTCGTGTGGCTCTTGAGGACCGATTCTATCCCTACGGTTGGGAGTCTGTTGATAACGAATCATTAAGGATTCATTGGCGACACATGAAATCATTGACGTTAGACCTACGGGGCAATAACGACACCATTTGGTCATGCGATCCCAAAACAAAAACTGGAAATATTCAACCATTCGTGTACCAATTACTCCTGGCCACACCAAACATCCAGGAAATCATTTATCCACAAAACGAACCCTACTTTTCCAGAGTGGTTCTTCACACAATGCTATTTAGAAATGAGGTGACACTTCCAAAACTAAAAAAATTGGATATGCAATCCAAAATCACAGACTTCGAATTGAGATTCCTACTCCATAAAAATTTCCCTTTATCCAGTTTCACCCTTATTGTACAACCCAATGTGAGTCTTCATGTCCTTCATAGTTTGCTCACGAGTTTGGGGTCTACTTTAAAAGTTTTAAATTTAAAATATGTTGAACGAGAGGCTGTGTCATCTCAGTACTTTCCTAGTAGCTCATCTCTTGTGAATTTGAAAGAGCTCACTTTGCTTAGATATAATGGCTCATTGATGTTTTTGAAGGATTTGATATCTCTCGAACGAATTTCAGTCAAGGATGGATACCTTCAGACCCTTTTTTCTGGACCGAGAGGGGAACCTATAATTTGGCCTGTGGGGTTTGTTTTCGATAAGTCGGAGATTTGCAATGGAGTTGTTCGCGGAGTTCGAGACAGAGCGTTTATTCCTGTTTCTACTACTATTAAGAAAAACTGGAATTAACTTTGATTTTAAAAATGTAATTTAATGTAGATTCATGAAATGAGAATCTTATCATTTTATAAAATGTTATATTAAAGTATTTCGTGTTTCGTATTTAAAAAGCATTTAACTTTAGTTCAAGTCTTTTTTCATCTTGTATTTACTTATACAAACGAATTACCAAATTGTCTTTGCCACATTAGAAACACGAGAAATACGCTTGCATAATATAGCCCATTCTGATATAGAGAAGGTAGTCAAGTTGGCTTGAATCTTTTGCAAATTTGTTTAAAAATCATAAGCCTTGCCAATTTCATCCAGACGCCACTTCACTACAAGTCTAGAGGGATAATCAACGAAATATTCATCCAAGACAAGGAGGACAATAGGGATTTACACTTTTTTCACCGAATCTTTCAGCATTAAAGTAGTAAGGAGTAAATGCAGTGTTTGAATATCTAACTTGATACCTAACTAACTTTAAAACAGAAGGTTTTTATACATTCTTTTAATACAAATATAAAAAGATAGATAGATAGCTTGTTGTTCTCAAAAGACGATGGGGTTTTAATTCTATTTATAAGTACAAATACCAAACGAGAATTGCACCAGACAGGAAAATAGCAACATTGTGCGAAATACTATGTAGTTTTGGCAAGTGGTATTTTAAATGTCATATGGGCTGTTAGTCTCAAGTCACGTTGCTACTAAGAAGTTCACAAATCATCACAAAGTGAAAAGGGGAAGGTTCAAAGGTTCATAAAACTCATTAAAGGGTCAACATGGATAACGAGGAAAAGTATTCAACCCTTGAGGACATCATGTACTGTGTATACTGTCCTCACCCACTTCTCATACCAAACGTAAGAATTTAATTAAAAGGTCTTGGAAAAATATTTGCAAAATCATACACTTAAGAGATTCATGAATTTGCAAATTATGCACCCAGATTGTTAAAAGCATCCTGACTGGATTTTCATACACTGAGCTCAAGCAATTTCGTCTAGTCTGCACATCCTGGGAATACGAAGCGTCAGCAATGCTCAAAGACAAGACCCAGATCAGATTTCCATCAGAAAAACACGTACAAAAATACATTTCTGATCTTTCTCAAAACTATTGTTGTGAAAGTTACGAATTCGCTCCAGACATCCCTATAGGGTCAGATTGTATGCAGCATTTCTTTGAACATTTTGGTCCGGAAATAAAATCTCTAAAACTGCACCAAGCTGACTGGAAGGGTCCAGAGCTATGGGGAATTTTATATGAGAAATTGCCCTACATGGAAGAACTCAGCGTTCGAATATTTATTCCAAGGGAAGCGAACTTCCTCCCACAACCAGGACTTATCTTACCTGGGTTGAAAATATTAAAATTAAATTTCACTATAGATAAACCTTTCAAACCGTCACCCCCACCCCCGTTGGAAGTTACCCACCCCCAAGTCCTTAAAGAACTCCTTTTAGCTCTTCCAAACATCGAAGAAATTTACTGTCCAAGCTGGCCCACGATAATTCGGCCTTCTACAGTAGTCAGTAGTTTATTTTTTAATGTTATTTTTACAACCCCTGAAATTAAATTTAAGAAGCTTTCATACATCCATATAAACGCAACCTTAGATAACGCTGAGTTGTTTAAACTTATGGACAAAGGATTTCCCTTGAAAGAACTGCGACTAGAGCTTTACCCAGATGTCAAACCTTATTCTTTCTACTTTCTCTTAAAAAGTCTTGAAAATACGCTGAAAACGCTTATACTTATATTTCATCCTGATTATGACGCTGAAGAATTTGATGAATTCCCCACGCTCAAAAATTTGGAATACCTTTCCCTTCACAAGTACTGCGGCCCTGTTGATGCCATTGTGAGATACTTGCCGAATCTGAAAACACTTTTGTTAAATGATTCATACATCATTGACAACCCTTATGAAGATGCTCAACCCAGGTTCAAGTTAAATCACCTTGAAGAGCTGATTATTCAAGGGAGGACTTACAGTCCTTATGGACAGTTGAAAGTTCTTGCAAAGACTTTTCCAAATTTACAAAAGCTTCAGATTCAAAATGTAGATGATGAAATGCTACGAGTCATATTTTCAAGTTTGGAACAACTCGAAGAACTCGTTGCAGATGGGAAGTTCACAGATGCCGGTATTTCAGGCATACCACTTGAAACTTGTCAGAATATCTTTGAAGTTCCTGACGTAGACAAAGCCAGACTTTACCCGTACATAGGACGTCTGAAAAGTAGGTTTTTCCTATTAATTTATCAATCGTGGCTTTAAATATGGATTATATTGCAAGTTGTTCACATCAATCATGTCATTATATGATTACTTATATGTTACTATTACTACACACTTTTTCCATTTAAACATTTTAAACTGTAAAACACAGACGTTTCTTTCCTTACGCAATATAACCCTAATGACTCTTTCGTACCCAACCACACACCATAAGATCTATTTATATAAATGCCAGTGTATGAAACAAAAACTGACAAAAAGTAGTTTGGGAAATGAGATTTGGAAAAATAAAAATTACAATGAACTATACTTAACATACTCATTCATATCATCATAAAACATGCTAAGTTAGCTTATGACCTAAATTAAAATGTTTCTTTTTACTGTATTCTGTTCTGAAAATAGAATTGCGAAGACTTGCGCTCAGCTCTTGGGCTATTACATACTTGTCCGTACTTTTGGGAGTGAATGACTGCAAAAATTTAAAAATTAAAAGGATATCTTCCCCTCAGGTGAGTTACATATTTTTGTTGTTATCAAAGGTCAGATTTTAAACTAATCAGATATATTACATCATTAAAATTATTTTGTCCACGTGTTAAATTTGTTTGTTTGATTGCATTTATGTGTTTGATTTGATCTTAGATCCTTCCTGTTCTTTAAAATATTGCGGAGGAAGGAAGTAGACCGTTTGAATGCATTGTTTGCCAGCGTAGAAGACTGCAAAATGTTTGATAGAAAATTAGAATATTTTATTTTATCTAGATAATATTTTTGAAATGTATGGTGATTTTATTACTTAATAAATTTTTGATTGTTCTATAGTTGCAGATTCTTTGTTTAACAGCTTCTTACTTATTACTCTGTATCATCCAATCTACTAATAATTTTATAAATTGCAAATTTAAAAGGAGAAGATCTTCTAGAATCATCAATACAATACCACCCTATAAGCCTTGTACATATTGCTGATTACCATCTAAGTAGTTCTAAGAAGTGAATCAATTAAAAATAAATCACAAAAGTTGCATGAGCGTTGATAAAACAAATATAGTATCAGATAACTGTAGTTTTTCATGGAAAAGTACTTTTAGAGTACACAATTACGACTAAACGATTACCATTGAAGCTTCACTGGTAGGAAGTTCTTTAGAAGTGGTCAATCAGTAATTATGTAATTTGGCAATGAACTTAATGAAATTGAATTTACAACACAATTAAATCCATGTACGAAGGTGACATTGGAAGTTTCATTAAAACGCTCCACTTCTGAATACTTACCAATCATTAGTTAAAATTACTTAGAATGAATGCTGAATTCTTAATTTTATCTTATCCGAAATTTTAATAAGTAAACTATTTGAAAACTAATTTTACATGTACATTTTTATTTTTGTAATGAATACTACATCGTACAAAATCCGGCCGTAGTAATAAAATAATAAAACAAACTGTAATGCATATAATGGAAAGGTCATGGTTATATTATTGCGGTGCGGTAGATGAATAAATATTAAAATCGTATGAGAAGATGGAATTTTCAATCTTATCATAAGCTATTTATTATTATTTTATGATTATCTCTTACTAGTGAAATTTGTTGGGCCAACCCAACGAATCAAAAAGGTATGCTTCCAATGAACGTTTTAGATAGCTAAGGATTAGCATGTCCATTTATTATTCATCCCATAATGATAAGCTTTGATGGATCTGCAGTCTGGTAATAGGAGACTACCTCTTTGATAATAATTTTTATAAAAACTTCCAACTGAATAAATATGGAGTTTAATTCCCTCCTGACATTTATTATAAAGATTAATCATCTTGTAAAATATTATGCAAGCGAATCAGTCTCACAAAACAGAATATTATTTCATTCCATGGTTAAATATGAAAATGTAAATTTATTGTACCTTCAAATTTAAACATATATTCAACACTACAAGTGACAGATAAACAGATGTCGAATATTTTTAATACGACAGAATGGACAAGTTCATGATGCAAGGAAAATAACAAAATAAATGTAATATTCTCAGATTAGCATTTAGTTGAACAGAAGTTAATAATAATAGTAATAATAATGTATGTAACCTGTGACCTTGTACATTTTAAGATTAGGTTTTCAGGCTGTCTTGAATCCTGCATAAATAGTAGTTTTGTTTAAGGTTGGATTCTTCCACAGGCTGTGAGAAGGCGATAAAGTACAATCCATTTGTACATTACATGATGCTATGTAAATGTAACATGTAACTCTTGCGAGAATTAATAATATTTTGCTTCATGGCTAACAAAATAATTATACACGCAGCGTTTACAATTTGCATGCTTGCTTTTGCTATTTTAATTTTACGAGTCCTAACTTTTTACTCGAATAACAACAAAAATACATTAAAAATCAAAATGTTTACATATCTCAACTTCCATAAAATGCTAACTCCAATTTGTTACAAAAAAGTAATGGCTTTTTAATTAGTTTTTTTGCACGTTTTTAAAACTCAAAGCATCCCATTTCTTACCACAGCAAGTTCCCTTCGTCAAGTGTTAATCATCAATCTATAAAAATCGTATACATTAAATACATTTTCTAATGCCTCGAACTCAAACTATTAATTATTTTACAGCTTCAAAGCATGATAATTAACCATTCCTCATCCTATTATTATAATTACCCATCCAAATGTAAGCAGCTAGAAGTATTTTTCTATTGTCCAGCAACTTTTCTAATTACGCTTGCTAATTGTATACCAAAAGCTTACAAACTGCGCAAGTAAATGTTAACCTTTCGACTCTGGTCTGGTCATTTGATTATTTAGGAGTAGAAATAGTATTTAGTAACGTTAGTTAAAAGACAATTCTATGAAGTCATGCATGGTCATGAGATGTTCTTCGTTTTAGATGTCCATATAAAAACGGTATGCGTGTACGGTTACGTACGATAGCATAAGAATTGAACAAAGTCACAAAATCATTGAAAAGTATCCTTGCATGCTTGAAAAATTTATTATACTCCGGATCAATACGAGTGACTGTTCTTCTCTACTATGCACATTCATTCCTACCTAGTACTTACAACCAATATTACTACTCTGTGTATGACATGGTATATTGAAGATGATGATGATACAGGGATAAAAATATAGGCATAGACTCAATAGACACATAAATTCGCGGATATATTCTATTTCGCATGTTAACTCCTATATCGAAATAATAATTCGGAGTATGAAATAGTTAGATAATACTACACATGCATAGTAGTGAAAGAGGATAATATAATTCTAAAATGTAATAGTCAGGATTGGATTGTGGGGATAGGTTCATTTTGTAGGATGTGGTCCTAGGTAATTGGACAGTTTCACATTGCAAACAGCAGAAGGAGCACCGACTCGGTCCCGTGATGTGACTTGTCAGGTCGATTAAATGAGCAAACCGGTATTTTGAATAGGGAAAAGAAACTGGAGAAAGAAAAGATAAATATTCGCAATAATTTTAATACTAAAGGAGTTTTTCTCACTAAGAAAAGGGAAGAAAGTGGATTTTCACAAGGAGAAAGTTAAGGTATGTATTTTCTCCATATTATTTACTCCTATAGCATGCTGCCTGGCTGGGGTTTATTGATATTCTCGAGTCAAAAGGGGGAATTTTATGTAGTGGTTTGACATCGCTAAAAAAATTTTTTTGCAAATGGAAATTTTAATAAGTGAAAGATGTATATCCACAAGGGCTTGAAGAAAGTTATGTCGTTATTAGAAAGTAAGAGAAATTTGGAATTAAATCATTTCGCATTTTTTTGCAATTTGCAAAAAAAAAAATTGATTTAGCAATGTTAAAATTTAAAAAAACAATTCTTTATACGGGATATTTAATAATGTTAATATTTGATATTGAGGTCGCATTTGCATTTCATCTCTAGGTGTTTGCATCGGAATAGAAAATAATCAAAAGAATTTTCCTTCTTTGACTGATTGACAACCCTTTTAGAAGACGAGAGCAAAGATATTTGCCGTCTTATTATCCTCATTTGTTATTATTGTCATTGATGCTAAGGCATGCTTATGTTCAGTATAATATATTGTTCAAATTGACAGAACAATGATAATTCATGGAAAGTTTCATGTGTTTTACAATGCAATACAAGATTCTTTGATTTTTACTATCTTCATTGCATTTTAATGGGATATTTATCGCAAGAAAGAAGGAATACGTGTCTAAAGTACGTATTAAAATAACTGCTGCAAGGGAGTATAGATTGAAAATTTTAATGACATTTGACTCATATTAGTGGTTGCTGGTTCAAATCGAGAACAATAAATTATTTAGTTTTATTATTGTATTTAAATTTTATCCACGCATGTAAATTAGTGGGAAGTGGAAACTGTATGACGTGCGTTATTTTTATTACTTGGTAAATTTTGATAATCGTTAAATCCTGTGTTCAGCTTGTTTCTGACAATTCGGGGAATTGGAATTTATGATAATTCATTCCAGGATGTGAAAGAATCGAAAGATAAACAAATGTTTAATCTACTATTGTTGTTCTGAATAGATTAGTTCTGGGTAAAAAATTAATATTCTCATTAACTGTACATGTAGATAATTGCAATTGGTAAAGCAAGTGTTTTGGAGTTTTTCATCCTAGAAAAAGTTGCATTCTCATATTTCTTTTTCACCAATCATCAATGCAACTTTGAAGGTTAGATCGTAAGGTGGTATAAGATTAATGTGCATTATTATGGATTTCTGCTTTGAAGTTGGTAGTTAGCAGATGTACCAGAATGGGTTTGATCTCATGTGAAAACGAATAATTGATATTGACAGATAGTCGATTTGAGTTTGTTATATTATACTATTTATACAAAATCATCCATAAGCATCAAACTATCTATATACCAATTACGTGTGGTTTCATCAAAACCACGTATTCTTTCTGTTCTGGTGATGAATGATCTGAAAGATAACATATCAATTATCCTTCCCTGATCACGCTGTCTTTTACAACTTATAATTGATTCGAGGTAATTAACTAACGTCAGTAGTGGGCAGTGAGTACACAATAGTATATAAGTTGACTCTGCCTGATCAATGATGCAATAACGGTAAAAATGACAATGTATAAAGTTATGAATGACAATTGCAGTTTGATAAAAGAATGTTGTACGTAATTGATAATGCTGTTGGTATTTACTATTACTATCATTATATCAATCATCATAAGTCTCGTGAAAACCGATGTCAAACAAATAAAATGTTGGGTTTCAACTGCATGCAGCTGCATGTCAGACTTATTTGTTCAATGAAGTTTGCCGAAAGAGCAAAAAACTTGCATTTCTTATGTAAAGTTTACGTAAACGTGTTCATTCATTCATAGTGTGTAATATTTTATATTATTACTTTACAGATATTTCCATCTCCCTTCATCCCCTACCCCAACGAATAAGATCCTCTGAGTGAAAGTCTTCTAAACTTAATCAACTTTAATTTAAAACACACAATCAATAATGGCAAGTGCAGGTGTTCCCGAGTCAGTGGTGAAAATCTGCGAAGAGTTGGTACTATCAGACGAGACTCAAAGAAAAGTGATGGACGTACTTGACCATGAGATTCGTATGGGATTAGGAAAAGATACAAATGCCAAAGCCACAATCAAATGCTTCCCAACGTACGTACGAGAACTTCCAAATGGAAAAGAAGCCGGAAAGTTCTTAGCCCTTGATCTCGGGGGTACAAATTTCCGTGTGCTTCTTATCGAACTTGGAGGTGGCCCTTATCAATCTAAAATGGTGTCTAAAATATTTGCCGTTCCACACGATATCATGGTAGGGCCTGGGACAGGTCTTTTTGATCATATTGCTCAATGCCTCTCAATCTTCATGCATGAACATAATGTTCAACATGTGAAAATACCCTTGGGATTCACTTTCTCCTTCCCTTGTCGTCAAGAAGGTCTTACCACAGGAATTTTAGTCACATGGACGAAGGGATTCAAGTGCTCTGGAGTTGAGGGAAAAGATGTTGTCAAATTATTGCAAGAGTCTATCATCCGAAGGGGTGATGTTCAGATTGATGTTTTGGCCGTTTTGAATGATACGACAGGAACTCTTATGTCTTGTGCTTATAAGAATCCTGAGTGTCGGATTGGACTCATTATTGGGACTGGAACTAATGCCTGCTATGTTGAGAAGTTGGAGAATGTCGGACTTTGGAATGAAGATTTTGATGAACCTAAGCAAGTTGTCATTAATACAGGTACAGTAATATCTGTTTCTAAATTTAATTCCTTCGTTAATTAAAAAATTAATTATTAATAATTATTTTATTTTATTTAATCGTAGAATGGGGCGCATTTGGAGACAACGGATGCCTAGACTTTATCTACACCCAATACGACAAGGAAGTAGATGTAACATCGATCAACCCAGGGAAGCAAATTTTCGAGAAGATGATCTCTGGAATGTACATGGGAGAAATTGCTGGTCTAATCATAAAAAAACTTACAAAAGATGGTCTCTTATTCAAAGGTGTAGGAGCAGATGAGATTTTCCAACGTGAAGCATTTCACACGAAATACATCTCAGAAATTGAAGGGGATAAAGTAGGAGACTTGACAAATTGTCGAAGTATCCTAAGCGAACTGGGTGTAAATGACCCTTCAGATCAAGACTGTCAGATTGTAAGATACGTATGTGAAGTTGTTTCCCGTCGAGCTGCACAACTCGTCTCAGCTGGAGTGGCCTGTCTTCTGAATAAAATCGGTGACAAGAAAGCCGTCGTCGCTGTCGATGGTTCTGTCTACCGCTTCCATCCTTGTTTCCACAACCTTATGACCGCAGCCATCCAAAAGTTGGTCAGACCGGAAGTTAAATTCGATCTGATGTTATCAGAAGATGGAAGCGGACGAGGGGCTGCCCTTGTTGCTGCCGTTGCTGCAAGAATAGCAGGTTGACGAATAGCTTTAGCAAATAATAGTAATAATAATAATAATAACGGTAACGATAGTGGAAATAGTTTCCTAAAAGGGCAAAAAATAGATGAGGATATGATAATAGATGTCAAATCTATTATTCTATCTAAACTCTAATAATTAAAGTTTAAATTGTGGTATTAGATATAGAGGTACTACTTCTACTACTAGAGGTTTTGACAGAGTAACAACCTATGTTTTACATTAATCATTTACATAAATGCAAGTAATAAATAATGTTATAAAATGCAGTGAGTAATGAAGAAAGTCATAATAAATTGTAATGTGTAATAATCTAGTGTAATATATGGTACCTATACTTTTAAGAACTGCAGTAATTAAATTAAGCTGCTTCATTCAGAAATACTATAATGCAATACATATAAAAGAGACAAAATCATTCTTAAACGTGTTGTTACTGTAATCAATTTCGGTAGTACGTGTCTAATAAATCGGGTGAACGTAGCCTATTTGAAATACTTACTGTTTAATAAACCACACAGGATTATTTTTTTTCTATCCACTTGTTTACCATAAATGCTTTAAAATCCGATCTCCTACAGTTTGTTCCGTTATTACCTACTTTCGAATTTCAATTTCATAAATTTGAAATGGGCCAATGGGTCAAATTGTGTAAACAGGAAATGTTTTTACATACTTTACAAAACCAACTGGAACATTATTACATGCATATTTTTTAATAATCCACAAGTTCCATAGTTATTTCTTGGAAAAATGGCATTAATTTTCAGAATTATAATTTTTATTGGTCTGACGACTCTTGGAAATTGTCGAATTTTATCAGAAGGGAATTCAGATAATTTTGAAGAGATATTACAAGTTTTTAAACCTCAGCGTAAAAGACAAGGCGTAAGTTACTAAACTGTTAATTTATCATTGGAAAACATTTCGTAAGGCATAATTAAACCAAAATAGGTTCAACTTGTTTAATAATTTAGGAAGGACCAAATAAAGATCTAGATTCTAATGGTGAGTTTCCAGTTAGCTGCATATAATTTTTTCTTAATTCTGACTTTTACAACATAATGGCGAATCTTGATTTAAAGGCAGGTATGTCGGAGATTTTAATTCAGACTGCACTGAATCTTTGTTCGTTACACCTTCAAGGACAACAGCAGACATCGAACCTGACAATGAAATCATTAACACTCCAGAAACCAAATGCCACTGGAATGTGATTGTAAGACGGTTTAAAACATTTCTATCTAAACTTGTTAGAAGCTCTACTTCATACAAAAATTATTTCAAGGGAACGGATTTGTGTACTCCTTTAATCACATGCAATAAATTCAAGCTCGCTCCGAGCCCTGCTGGAGCCTCAGCAGAAGAAAAATGCAAAGATGAATACCTTGAGATTACGGACGGTGCGGGTGGATATGATAAGTTCTGTGGTACGGAAGGACCTAAAGATATAACAACTACGAGCAATCTTCGGGATTTGTATATCACATACAAAGCTGGAGAAGGGTCTAAAAAGAGGGGACTAAAATGTACTGTAACTTGTTCAACTCAAAGAGGTATCTGTGAATTTTTATTTAAAAAGTAAATTCGTATGGGTAAAACAAGTTCGTAAATGCAAATAATTTACATTTTAAATTATTGCGTTTTTATAGGTACAGGGAAACCATTACCTCAAAGTTTTGCACCAGAAGTAGCAGATTCTTGCAGTAAGACCTGCATTTTATGAAAAGTTTACTTTTACTCAGGAACTACCTACATTATGTTATTTATAATTGAAATTTTTTGGTTTATATTTAAGACTGTGGACGAAAGCCAAACTC
The DNA here is from genome assembly GCA_034696405.1 of Isotoma caerulea. Lineage (NCBI taxonomy): Eukaryota > Metazoa > Arthropoda > Collembola > Entomobryomorpha > Isotomidae > Isotoma > Isotoma caerulea. The sequence continues at coordinate 18,635 of JAQFZZ010000042.1, read as the reverse complement.
AGATAAGATTGTAGGTGGAGAAGATGCTCATCGTGGTGAATTTCCTTGGATGGCTGGGTAAACATTTTCTTTTTGTTGGGAAAACATTTCGAAATCGTAATTTTGCTTTTAAAATCTTTGTGGAAAATATTAGACTTGTTACGGCACATACACGAAAGCCATTTTGTGGAGGTACAATAATCAACAATAGGTTAGAATAAATTATCTATAATCTGAATCGTCTATATATTCTATATTCTGTTATAAGCAAAATTACTATAATATACAAATGTGTCATCTTCTGCCATGCAGATTTATTCTAACAGCAGCACATTGCTTCAAAGCAAAATACATGAAAAAAGATAACATTCAAATAATTCTCAATGGACACTTTATGGACTTAACGTCTTCAGCTGTGGCTTCCGGTCAAGGCAATGACCAAAGCAGTAATGATGATGCTGTTAAAGCACAAGATGCTACTGAAAGGGCTCTGCGTTTTTCTGTAGAGAAATATTTTATTCATCCCTTGTATGTTAGGCAGTAAGTGGCAATCCAAAATCCAACTATCATTAAATCTTTCAAAATTTCATTCTTCAGTTTATAAGTATTTTAATTACATTTTTACAGGACCAATGATTATGACGTTGGTAAGTTTTACTGCAAAATCAATTTATGGGTTACTTTTTTAAATTTAAAGAGCAATGAGAGACAGAATTAGGTTTAGGATTTGCCACAATTACTTAAATTACTGTTAGATAAATGATTTTGTGAACAGCTTTGATAAAACTAACGGAACCGATAGACTTTGTGAAACATGAATACGTCTCACCAGCATGCATTCCTGATGTTGCATCATATGAAAAAACATACGAAGGAGATAGTGCCGTCGTAGCTGGTTGGGGCTTAAATTCTAGCGATGCTAAAGTGACAATGGGTACCCTTCAAAAGCTAGACGTTAAGGTGTTTACCACTCCTGAATGCAAGACGTTCTTTGATGAGAGGCTTACAAGGAGAATGTTATGTGCTGGTTTTAAAGAAGGTAAAAAAATATTTATTCAATGAATGTTGTGGATTTTGTTAACAACAGAATTTTAATGATTTTTCTTCATTAATGTAAATTAATAATAGGAGGCAAAGATTCGTGCAAGGTATAAAAAAATTATTGTATAAGCAATAAAATTTTACTATAAAAGGACAAGGATAAAATAAATTTCGGTTTGTTATATTAAACAGGGTGACTCAGGTGGCCCTTTAATCTCCCTAAAGAAAACCCAAATTTGGCAAATCATTGGAGCCGTTTCTTGGGGCGAAGGGTATAGAAATGTTTAATTAATTAATAATGTATATTTGGTTTACGAATGATGTTATTTGCTTTTTAACATTGATAACCTATTTTCTTTCAAGGTGTGCTGCGGGTAACTCTCCTGGTGTCTACTTGAGAATTTCAGGTAGGAAATACAATAAATCGAAGCTATAAGATATTATTAAATAATTTCAATAATTTTTCCTTTGTATTGAGCAGAAGTTGAGCAATGGGTTCGTTACATATCCAACAACGAAGATGCAACTTGGTGTTCGGAATGAGAATTTGTATAAACCATACATTGAATAAATAAAAATCTAGGGGTACTTTAACATTACGTTTTAGCTGTATCAAATCCAAACTTGTGATAGTCTCCCTGAAAAGTATTTAATAAAGAAAAATGAATCTGCTCTCATATTTTTGTTTACGAAGACTACACACAGATTTAAATGATCTATATAGGCTAGAGACCTTCAATCTGTAATAATGCTCCAGGTAAGGTTTTAAAAGAATTTTAGGACATTTTAAGATAACTTAAAAATGTCATGTCACTTACCTCCTTGTAAAAAGACAAAATGATCTGAACTGATTTAAGATCAGTTTTGGAAAAATTACAGTACTTACGAAATGCTTTTAAAAAAAATTCCCGAAGAAAACAAGGGTAGACCAGTCGAGTTCATTTCATTTTACCTTACACAAAAAAATGTGCTTCAGCAAACAACATGTTCCCTTGAGTGCTCTCCACAACACCTGTAATCTTATCTCATAATCCTACATCTCAATCTTGAATATGGACCCTTTGCATATACACAGAATGCCCAGTCTAGACTTCAAGTGTGTATCTTCGGGTTCTACATCATGGAAATCCCTGTATATAAATTGAAAATTCTTTCCCTTGACCTTGTTAAGGACTTAATTCTGTTTGTCCCTTGAGAAAAACAATTTTTTAAACAAAGTCAAGAAATAGATTCATTTCCTTACTGTCACTCTTTACGGTTAGTGCGTAAATCCTCTTTGCCTGGAACGGTTTGACGAATTTACTGCAAGAATTATTTCTGAAAACATAATGGAGGCTGTGACGGTAAGGAATTTGTTTTAATTACTTCCAATTAATTTATTTAAATAAACTGTTGATTTTTTATGCCAGCCTATTTTAATTAAATTTAAATATGATTCCAGAAATTTTTCAGCACCGCTGTTGAAGAGGGAAGGGCCATATATGCTGTGGACATTATCTACCTGGTCGTTTTGTCGATCTCGTTCTATATCTTTGTATATGTGTTGACATTCTTTGTTGGACCATTTCTCTTCGGACCCAGACCTTTTGGTCCCCCCTATCTCTACCCGTATGGTCGACAATTGAATCACGAATCAAAACGGGATACTTCCCTTGCCCAGGTAAATTTGTGATATGAAAAATTTAACTGAATTTTTATTTTTTAAATTTTTAAATCCAAAAATTCAAATTAATTATTGGTATACAGATGTCAATGGATCAGAGTGTCGATTTGATCTCAAACGTTGTCAACTCGGTTGAGAACTTGAACACCGAATAATTGGAGTGCCTATATGGTTGTCTACAGCCTACCTATTTTTTCCTTAAATTGAAGCCCTATAAATCAATTTGTAGTAACCTACTTCTTTACGTTGATAAATTCAAAAGCACCAAAATATATTATGTATGTTTTTTTTGTTTTTTTACAGTAAAATATTTATTCAATTGATTGACATTTATTACAATTGTTTCAAAACCTCTATATAAACATCCTTTAATTATTAAAAACCAAATAAATAAACAGACGTTTCTTTCTTTTTTGTAAGTTATTAATTTAAAACTAATTCAGGGGTTGATTCAACTCCCAAGACGATAGTTGAAGATATTTCCGTCGAAGTTAACTCACAAGTCTTTTCAGGTGGCATTGCATACGGATGATTGCATATAGGTATGGAAGGATCGAAAATGGTACCAGCAGGACATTGAAAATCGAATTTGACAAAATTGTCAAATACTTTCACACATCTGTAAAATCTCGTGCAATTTGTTTGATGAGGAAAAAATCCAGCTTTCTTACATCGATATGGTTTAAGATTCTCGAATTCTGTAAGCAATCATTCAAAAAATTAGTTTAGATTCTAACGTTTAAAATATTTTACAAAAATTGTTGTTACTTTACCTGCACTCAAACTCCACTTGAGCAGAAGACCAAAAAATACTAGCTTTAATCCGAGGTACATTGTTAAATCACTATAACATGGCAGCTTCTTATTTTAATCTGGAAGTAAATTTTACTCATCTTCCAAGAGTATATATTTCCTCGTGATAATTTTTTACATATAAATTTAGACAGGTTCTTGCAGACTGCAATGCATTTTTTTAATTTAAAAAGCTTGAAAATGCACGAAAACATTATTTTTCATTTGCATGCAACGCCCCACGTTATCATCGGACGGTCTATTGTTGTATCAAATGCTCAAAAATAATAAGATGTCCAAACTCAAGGTATTGTGTTGGCTAGATTTAATACAGGTGAAAAAATCCAAATCTAATTTTAATTCTAAGATCACAATGCAATGTAAAAAATATGATGATAATTTTTTGTTTCTTTTAATTCCTTGCATCCTTTGATGAAATGTATATTCATTTCATTCATATAACACGAATGCATGCATTTAGTTAAAGATTATTATGCGATGCAACCTTTTCTAATTGATGTCTTGACTGATTTATGAATTCACGCCATGGGTTTTAAAACGATGGCATTTTTCCAATAAAAACACGTTCAAGCCACTGTGATACCCCATAGAAGTAAATTAGGTTTGGGAGTTGGATTTTGGAAAGACAGTCATGAGGATATATTATTTTTGTTACTGTAGCATGGGCATGGCAGAAGTTTAACAGGTTTAACTTAATTAATGTTAGTTACGGATGTATATTAGTATCATCATACTGATAATGAATAGTGTTTTTACCTCCATTTTTAATCACAATTATATGGCAGTTATCTTCTTTATTTTTTTAATCTAAAGTGATTTAGCTCATCTTAGGTCTGTTAAATGAAATTGATCTGTTACATCCGTTAATTTACAATCAAAATCTTTTGTCTCAATGTCTTAAATTATTAATGCTAAGAAACTATCGCCCTTCCGCATCTTTTTGTAATGTTGTGAAAAAGCTAGACACCTTAAGATTAGTAGTCCGTAGGAACTTGCAAGTGAGGAATAAGATAGACCTCAGACATATAGCAAAAAGCTGCTTCCCTTGAAAGCAAAGACGAATACCCTTAATGTAGTTACGTTACAAGTGCAAGTTTTGAATGACTCAAGAAACGGAAGTCATTGTCAATGCCACAACCAGGGAGCCATACATACCCTTTAGCATGTTCAATAAGAGGAATTCTTTAGGTTCACAAATTGACGACAAATGCATCGCGATGTAGATAGGTACATTAAAAAATTAAAGATGAGTCCACTCACACTACACTAACCATAAGCATTATCAATTCTATTGATTCAAGATTTCTTATTTCTTACTAAAGGTATGTACTGGTTTAGGATACAATGTCTATCACCTGTGGTGGATGAACCTCTCTGATCATTTAATGTAATGTACCTAATTTGCCAATTGTATTGTTGTACAAAAAGGAAAATTCTGGCATGCCAAAAGCAGTATGTACTTCACTGCATGAAACACCTGTAAATCATGCAAAGGTACCACCTGAATTTAGTTGGTATTTGGCAGCTTTAATGTTCAGCCATGAGATTTCTTTTTTTGCAAGAATTGCATTCTAGACATTTCTGCGCCCACTGTTTGTGTTGATTTCCTGTCTATAGTGCACTATATAGTGAATTACAAAAAACTTGTTTTTATATCTTGAATCTTCTTAATAACATTTTAAAATGGTATTACGATTGAAATTCAAACTACTGCGTTTCTATTTAACTCGGGATTAATAAATTGTTTCAGCTATTTTTTACGAATTGACATTTAGTTTTTTAAATTTAGTTATACAACAAATCAAGACTTTTGAAAACAATGGAGATTGAATGCTATACAAGAAATCCTCTATTACACCGTTTGGTAATTTTTAAAATAATTGATTGCAAAATGTTTTAGAAAAGTAATTAAAATGCAAAAAAATGTAATAATCTAGGTCATTCATCAATCTCTTGGATACTTGGACTTCAGAACTTTAAAAATATGTCGACTCGTCTGTAAACTGTGGGAACACGAAGTTAACAAACTCCTCAAGATCAAAAAGGATCCTTTGGAAATCTCCAAAGGAAAATTCATTTATCCAATACAATATGAGAATTTCAACTTCATTCTAGTCCGTTCTGATATAGGACCTAATTTTTTTGAATTAACAAAAAAGTTAATCTCGCAAATACAAGACTATTCATACAATGTTAAATACCTCGAGTTGCAAAATGCTGGATGGACTTTGGCCCAACTTCAGAAAATTTTAACTCTTCTACCTCGTCTAGAAGAATTAAATTTGTCTACAGATTTCGTTCTTCCTAAAGTTGACCATAGTAATAAAATCACTTCTGTGATAATACATAATTTAAAATCTCTTTATTTGAATCTGCGAGATGATAATCTGCAGAATTTGGTTAATGTCGAATTTCTGTTTAAATTATACGCAATGGCACCGAATCTCCAGGAAATAAAATGCTGGACGGATTTATTTTCAGAAACACAAAGCCGTTACACAACGATATTTTCTAACCTTTTTTACCGTTCAGTTGTACAAAGTAGTTTAATAGGAAATAAGTGCAGGAATATAAACTACTTGGATATTAACATGGATTTAAAAAATGAAGATATTGACTTACTCATAGGAGCTAACTTACCTTTGAAAACTCTTCACATCCCGATAAACATTATGACTTTGACAGAAAAGGTTGAGAGTTTGTTAAGAAGTTTAAGAGATACGTTGAAGCGATTAAAAATTTCGTATCAAAATTGTATAAGAACTACCCCTTCATTCTGCTATATGACAAATCTCGAGTATTTAGCCTTTCACGGATGGTATTCGAAATCAGATGGGAAACCAGGGTCAACTTATTCATTGGACGTGAGCTCCTTCAACGTTTTATTTTATCCGGTGTCACCTTTGAGTTTTTTCCCGTGTTACTTTCAAAATTTTACTAGTTCTTTAACATCTTTGAAAGAAATTCAGTTGAATTCTGTGTACTACATTCCCAAAGATGTTTTTAATTTTAAGATTTTATTTCCCAATTTGAGAGCAGTGAAAGTATCTTATCTTAATGATGAAATGTTGAGGTCGATTTTGGAGAATTTTACTCAGCTAGAGAAATTGGTTGTGACGGATGGAAAATTTAGCGATTGGGGGATTACTGGCATTTCTCCAATTGTTCAAGAATTACTTCAGAATAATGTGATGAATGAATGCACTTCCGATGTATTGAGGGAATTTCCTAGTATTTCATCTTTGAAAAGTGAGTTACCTTTAATTTTATAACCAATGTTTCTTTTCCATTTTAAAACCCAGGAAGAACGTATGAAATATGCTACTTTTTACAAAGGTTTAAAAACTTTGGAGCTATCATCGCCAAACGTTACAGACTATGGAGTTATCAACGGAGTTTCATTATGTCTCTCTGTCAAAGAACTTACTCTTAATTTCCCTCGGGTAAGTAATGCGTACTTTTTTAAAACAGAAATTTTTTGTTAATATTTTAAATTAAAGCATTATTTTTAAAATGGTAAAATTTTTATTTAACTAGATGACGGATTCATCTTTGAGAAAAATTGCCGAGCGCTTATTGCCAGATAGTTTGAACATAAAATTGGGATCTTTTTCGGACGAAATTATCAATTTAGTAAAATCAAGAATTAAAGGTAGAGGTACTTTTAGATTGTTTCTTATCAAACAACTTTAATAATGTTTTAATTTATTTCTATTTCTATTTATGATTACGTTTTTTACTATTATTTGTTTTTATATTAAATAAATTCATTGTTAGAAGCGGTTAGACGGAATGTTAACTGTTTGCTTATAAATCTAAATATTGTGTTGGGATGGCATGTACCTTAGAATTACAATGAGCAATAAATTGTAATGCTTTGTCAAACGTCTTAATTAATTCTAAATTCATTAATTTTATTATTGTATTGGGGAACAACAATTTAATACGGTTTGCAGTTTTGGCTTTCAGTAGAGTAGAACGGAAATGCAAAAATAAAAAAAGTCTCGAAACAATTTAGAAACTATTGAATGAAATAGTTGAATGAAAGCGATCACGGAAGTCATCATCATTGACCATGAAGGTGTCGGTCGTGAAGTTACGCTCTCTCGGCAGGTTAAAAGGCGAGAGATGCCCGGATTGAATATCTTTTTCGGAGAAGTTTAAAGGAAATATCTGTTAGTTGTTCCTTTGTCGGCTCCGACTTCTTCAACTTGTGCAATGTTCAATGTGTATAAAACACTCTTGCAGTCTTTGTACATCCATCCATCCATCTATCTACGTACTTCAAAGATGGGGAAAATTTTTTGGCGGATGGATAGATAGAGAATAGGGATGCTAGAAAAGATCATTATTGCTACCACAGTATAGAATAGAACTACTACGTTATGTACATTACGTAATAACTTAAACCAGAGACTTCTTCATGTTGCGTTGTTAAGTTGTCCGATTACTATGTGTATAACATTACGTACTTTCCCTACAAAAATTTCATCGTCTTCTCTGTCGGTGTCGGCATTTACTGTATTGACATATTAGGTCATTTGAATATTTTCAAATCCAGACTTATTTAATGCTTCGTTTCCTGTTCCGACACCGAATCATTTCCATAAAAATTGCTTGTAAAAAGATATCCATATAAAATTACAAAAATATTTCATAATAAACATTTATCATAGTCTAGGTAGGTTTTTAATTTTAATGGTCAGTTAATCAGCACTTACAGTTATGAAATCGGGAAAATAAAGTAGTTTATAACTTTTTGAATTTAAAGTATTTAATGCACTTTTGAAGCTTTTTCTATTATATTGCCATATTGTTATTCATTGTCGTAGGTCATAAAGAGGCTATATGCTTGTGCTTACCAAAATTTCGGAGTTTTTCTCGTTTCAAAATTTGCTAGTTGTAAAAAGTTTTTATAACTAAACGTAATGTTTTCCAAAAACGCAACGTAATTCATAAAATGCATATCTTACATTAACATGAAACATGAGATTTTAAACATCTTTGAAATACTTCATCAACCATGCCCACGGTTAGCTTGTACATTTGGAGTTGGACAAAACATACAAATACAATAAGGCAAATAAGCAACTCCGCTACGTTTCCGACCTTTACTCTACACAAAGATTTTTCCAAGTAGGATTTCAACTGTGAAAAAGAGAAAACAAACGGCTCATTAAGACTCAGCTCAGTCTGATCTGCACTGCAACTTCTTTAATGAACATGTTGACATTAGTATAAGAGCTATGACTTTCTTTGTAAGGCAAGCGGTATCTCATAATCATTTTCATCTCTCTTACCCACTCGTAGATCGTAGTAGTAAATACCCCTAAAATAATTCAAACATTGTATAATACTCTAGAAAAATATTGCTATCAAACAAACGATAATTCGTATAAGTCAAGTAAGTTGCGGTTAAATTTATAACTTTGGAAAAGCTAATATAAAGAGTGTGTAGGCCTCGCATGAGATGAGATGAAAGATGTGTCGTGGTGACTTTCTTATGTTATTTTAAATGCTGTAATATTACACTACCAATATAATTTCTCAGCATAAAAAACTCAGAATACAATTATATAGATCTATAGGATTTTCATCTGACTCTTAAGACATAGGACAGGGTCTCCATGATTTATTGGTGGATCGGAGGGTACGATATGATACTAACTACTGATTAGTTGGAAAGCTGGATGGATAAGTTAGTTTGTATGTCGGACGACGGTGCATGGTATGGTTGGTACATACCATTAAAAATTAAAACTTGCATACTTCTTCTTCTTCCAGATTGAAGAGACACATAAGAAAGATGATAGTGATGGAATGATGATGATTATGAGACACAAATGAACATATGTATGAAGAGGTAATAATAATGGTGATAAAACCACTAATATATAAATATTATCACTGTGGGTAAGTTAACTCTTGATGGTAAGTTAGTTAACTGCTGCCTATTAGTAGTTAGAAGCTTTAGGTTTGACATCCATGAAATAAAAATGCTTCGCAATTCTGTATAGCTAGTTGAAGTATCTGAGTTTAGACAAGTGTCACCATCATCATATCATCTAGCATTAATAATATTAATACATCAGAAGAGAGAGAGAATATCATCACATCACAAAAAGCATCATAACTTTCTTCGAGGTTTCATTTCATACCGACCATAAGACAGGAACATCGTCAAGACTTCAGGAAGATAAATTCAGCCGGCAACATATTTCTATAATTATTATACATTTTTAACTCATCTCCTTACGTAAAGCTCGTTCGGGGTTTTCGGTACGGGTTGGTTGGGGTTGCCTTGCGGTCTTATAAAAGCAAAACGGAGATTGTTTAATTGCGACAAATTCCAGGTTAAATTTCCCGTGTAGTGTCTCCTGTCTTGAACCCTTACGGGATGGATGTACTATCCACTAATCATCTGAGTTTATAATATTTAAACCTATGCAGAGCATCAACTATAACTTTTCTACTACTTTTCCTTTTACTTCTTATCATACTGTTCACTGGCTGTTCTAGTAGTTCATATAATATTATAATCGTATTCAAAACCGTTTTCTAAGTCAACGATACGATTGAAGAACGCTGACTATAAGCTACGGTTGGCTCTGGTGTACTTGCTTCAAAGTAAGTAATGTGTCTTCTTAATAATCTCATAATGCTCCACTTTTTTAAATTTTATCTTCTTATCACATCTCAATAAACATTTTTCATTCTGTCTTCCTCTTCCTCACTATTTTATCTCAGTGTAATATAGCTGTATGAAATATAGCCATTAGCCATAGTAAAACCCGTGTGTTTTTTATCGTTTTATTTTATTTTACAATAAAAAACGCTAATGCTAACTTTCTTCTTGTATAATGAAATGCACTAGGTTAGAAAAAATCTATTATTAACGAAACAACCCTCTAACATCATAATAGGAAAAGGAACTTGCTATTCTTCTTAAACAGAACGGAGCATCATAGCATAATCATAGAATAGCTTGAAGTGACGAACTACCCTATTGCCAAGCCAAGCCACTTGTTACTGCCACAATTGTCACTGCCTACTTCCGCAGTTGCTAAAAGAGTTTCAATCATCATCCCTCATGTTGAGTTCGGACAATATGGCTGAAGAAATTCAAGATATGGATGAAGTCTTGGATATGAAGATGGATCTTGAAGATGGGTATGTTAATTTACCTTCGAAATCTTTCTCAGCTTGGGAAACATCTATTTGAGTAAAAGCTTCTTACCCCAGACCTATATTTAGAGTGACGTACATTGCTAAAATGCATATTTTTTAAAAATAACAATGAGAGTATTGATTGAAAGTTACAATTTGCAATCAGGAAAGAAAAAAATTGATTTATTTATTTTGGGATTTAATTTCCATCAGGATCAATCCAATCAATGAACTCACGCATTTTATCATACAATAATTTATTGAAACTCTTTTGGGTAAGATCAGAACTTCAATTCAATCGTCATATTATGCCACATATAGTACATAAATGATGCATAAAGAAAGAAAGGCTCAACTTTTTTTCTCATCGGGAGGATGAAATATTTAAAATATATATTGATAGAAGCTAATAAGGAACTTTTGCGTATGTATGATTTGATATAATGATCTATTTCAAACACACGTTATCTAACGGCAGTCCAGTCGCATCCTCGTCTAGTCACAACATAACATAACAACACAGACGATCAAGTTCGTTCGTTCATTTTAATGACTGGATTTAATTTAGTGTTCACATTCATATAATATGCAACATTTATGAAATTTATGATACAGTTGATATATACATATGGATAAAAAAATTTACGGACAAATCAAAATCAAACCTATGATTTAACTCATGTTAAACCTGGCCTACAAAAACATCCCCAAAATAAAAAGGGTAAACTCATCTCATTTATTTAATTGAGTGAAATCTGGGAGGTCTAATTTAGCTCGAGATTAAAAACAGTTTTTGCCTTATTTTAATACAAGGGATAAGTTAGTTAATTATGATTTTATGTCCATTAGTTGGAAGTTGAAAGGGTATTTTTGGGCAGCATTTGCTATAAAGTAATCTTTGTTCTGTATGATTTTTAATATATATCTCATATAGTGGAGGATGGATGTATTTCCGTCCTTCATTTTATTATATGAACTGGACTGTTAGTTAGTAGCAGTGGGGGTTGACGATCTCATTTTAAAATGCTTTCGTCATTCATTCAAGGAGTGCCTTCTCAGGAGGTTAGAGGATATCAAGTTGACTGTGACGTTAGGTCAGACACTGCCAACTTACATGGTAAATTTTATCATTATATTTAACTATTATGAGTTTTATGCTTTCATATCTAGTATAAAATTATTGACCGTATTGGATTTTAATGGAATGAAGACTTTCTCCACAGTCTCATGTATATAAGAACAATATTATAAACGACGAGATCCCACAAATACAATCAAAAATGCTCCACAATTACCATTCTAAATTCTTTACGTTCTTAAGTGTATTATTCACTATTCACTATTTCAACGGTTTGAAACCCTTGCGTTGGCTACCCTTAATTGCACCATTGTCAAGCCTTTCTTGTGTGTATGAGTCATCTTTAAAATTTGAATTAGAAAAAGAACTTCCCGTAATTTTTCAATTGAAACCCTTGAAGGTTAAGTATGAGTCACATTTAATTAAATTTGAAACCCTTTGCAGTGAATTTTCATTACCTAATTACAAATGTAGTCCTCCTTTTATGATAGTATGAGTCACTTTCTTTAATACCTTTTCATTTTCTAAAGAATATTTCCTTAATCCCAATTTATCCCTTTATAATTGCATGAGTCATCTTTTAAAACCTAAAGGATCCCTTAATGTGTGAAAAGCCTGTGTAAATTTAGGATCTACATTATTCTACATGTCCCTTGACGGAACTTGTCTGTCGTTATTAACAGGTTTACCCTTTACCCTAATAAAACTTTATATAGATTGACAAAACTAATAATTCTAACCTAACTAATAAGATAGACAGATGAGAGATATGCTATATAGATTACTGCGCAGCAGGTTACCTAAGTCTCCAAGATAAGAAAGGGTCAAAGTTCATAATTTCTCATTCATACTAAAATATTGAAGTCAACTCAGAGTCTTTATCTCTTGTGACTCTAATTCCTAAGCTAAAATTCAGTCAATCTTGAAAAAGCTCATCAACTTTCAGCCTCCACGTCGTCTGAATCTGAGAGAACACCAAATCAATCTTACCAAACCAACCAAGTTTTATTGAGGGTGACGAGAGACAGGCGGTAGGAGAAATGATAGATAATGTCTTCCAGAAGGAATTTATCAATTTTTATAAATTATCTTTATACGATAGTAAAATTGTAATCATATATTTATTTGCCTCTATATATAGTTGAAGTTAAAACCAATGAATCACTTATTAGAATTCAAGGAAATGAGACAAAAATTATGAAATCCGATCGCTTTTTAATGTCAAGTACCATAATTATCACCAAAAATATCAGACACGGTATGATGATGGGTTTGGGATGACTTAAGTTCATCAAGATATTCGATAAGGAAAATACAAATACATTTTATTATAAAGTGATCCTAATTCAAATACCATTTATAAAGCTGTTCATTGGCATTTCTATTTATGATGGATTTGATTCGCTCTAATGCAATATTTAATCAATCGCATTGGTCGATTCATGCAATGCGTAAAACCTTTACTGGATGAAAAGAAACTTAAGTTGAAAAAAATAGTTAAAAAATACGTAGCATATTATACACGATTATGACGGTGGAATAAATATGTAAATAGTAAAGTCGACCTTGATGAAACACGCTTATTGAGATAGCATTGATATTTATCGCAAATTGATTTGCTCAAAATATTGGCATTTCTTTATAAGTTTAGTAAATCTGGAGAAATCTGGTACTCTGGTATTCTTGGTAGTAATTTCCGTGCTTTCAGCAGAGAGTTTTTAATTTAGGTCTTTAATTGCAAGGCTAACTTCATTCGTATTTTGCAAAGATTTTTAAGACAGTAAATCAGACGTGTTTCAGTTAATCGCATTCAAATACGAGCAATAATATAATATTTAAACTATTTATTTGACACGGGTTACATAAAATGCTTAAAGGGTGCTTTAGCATAGAGATGTGTTGCTTTAGGTAAATTTCACCAAAAAATGGTATAGATTTCAGTCCACTAATAACTCACATTGTGTGAAAAGATGGGCATGTTTGAAGATATGAAAGCAATTAAAGTGAAACCCGTTAGTCATGGGTGACCAGAGTTCAGGTCAATTTGATTGCCACATGAAAGGGATGCCGAAGGGAACTGGGTGGAGGGAGCCTTTGGGTAATATGATGCCCGGCTTTTTGAGACCGGTAGCCGACCTAGGCCACCGTCATCACTGTCATCGTGGGCGTCACTGAAATATTCCGAGAATGACTTCTGTCTTCAATTTGTTGCATAACAGCTTTCAGGTTGGACCTTTCTTTCCCTTGGTTGAATGCATGAACGGTTGATTATTTGGTGCGTTGCGTATCGTTTCGATAATGATTATCATATGATGAAGTTGATTGTTTGTGATTAGATTAGGGTATTCCTTGTTTTCACGTTTACATGAAGATTATCGAAAAAAATATTGTAATTAATATGCTTATGTTGAGCGTGGTTTTTTACTAGCGTTAATATAAGAATTATTTTCTTGTCTCAATTGACTTGTTAGCTTTTAAGTATCAGTGGTTTAATAAAGCAACTATTATTTTTTGTATAAAAAATCGAATGATTAATGTCTTAAGAATATTCAGAGAATGTATATTTCTGTTGTCAGCAGGTTCATAAAATAGATTTCGAGGATCAACCGTTAAATATTAGTAATGTAATGTAAATTCTAATTGACCAAAATATTTAATCAAAAATATAATTTTTGTTAATGATTTTCTATAGTTAAATATTTTTAATAATTGGGAAAGGATGTGAATTTTATCTTTGTATGTCGAATTCTGCATTATACTATTATGCATAAAATCTACACTGAATTTTCTGCATTCTGCATTAATTAAACGAGAAATTTTACGAATAAAATTATACATAGTTTATTCTAATTCTAAGCATGCAAAATTATGATGCTTAATTTTTATTGTTTTCTCCTATATCTCGACAACAAAGCTGTTTATTGCAACCATGCGAAGCGTTAAATATCATGTGTGGGTATCATATCATGTATATTGGGTGGGTGGCATTTTGTCTAATATTTGGGCTTTTTAGAAGTTTAGATTAATTTACTTGTTTTAATTCTTTTTGTCCACAATTGTATTTAGTTAATAGATTTGATATGATTATTAAAGGAAATGCTCAGATATGCATCAACTTTATCACTTGTCAAAAAATAGTTTCCAAAATTAAGATTTCCGATTCAGCAACCTTAATACTGCAATATTGATAACTACACGGTAATTATTTTAAACTATCTATAGACTCTCCATAAAAAGCTATTTAAAGATCAGTCAGCACCAGCACCATACAGCATTTACTAATATAATTGACAAGCCCTTGGTATGCCAAACCTATTGTAAAAATACTGACCAAAATTATTCGATTGAAAATCTCTGCCAGAAAAAGCAATGATTCTAAACTAATAATACCTTTTACGAATCGTTACGTTAGATAGGTATGCAATACATCGAGAGATTTCAAAGTAATGTTATGTTCTGTCATTGCTAGCTGATTCTGAAATCCTCCCTGCTGCTGAGAAATGTTCCACTCATTGTCCATAATAATGATGAAGCGGAGTGAAAAACTTTAAAGTTGAAATATTCGAATGAATTGGCAAAAATCGGAGATCATGTTTACATGAGCCGAGTCTTTCATCTCGCCGCGGAGGATATGTCAGTTAGCCAATCCGACCGATCTTCTAGTACTAAACTAAAGATACGAATTTTTACTAATGTGAATCATTCGTAGTATTTGGCTCAATCCTCTCATCCTTTTAAATAATGTTAGTTTAAGCTCACTTTTACAATACAATATATACCCTACTGGGTGAGATTTCTTCATGAAGTTTCGAGTCAATCTATTTCCTCTACCCATGTCTTTTACCCTCACCTCTTACATCATCTTAATCTCAACTTATAAAAAATACATTTTATCAGATGAAATAATGATAAAAAAGTATATTAGGAAAATAGTCGAGAGAGATACGTCAAGGGAAATATATCAATATGGGAGAAGTTTAGACACACAAAAATATCAAGTCCCGTCAGATTTGTTTTCATTTCTTGTAATCAAATTAAATTTATTAGACGATCGACCACCTCTCACTTTAGTTGCTCCACCCTTCATTCAATTCTTTACAAAAACATTTCTCAGACTCAGTGATTCTACTTTGTGATAATAAAAAGAAGTTGATGATTAATCTGTAAAAAGTATAAAAGGCTGCTGATGATAGTACTATTTTATTTATTTGTGAAGGCCCGGACCTCCAGAAATATGAAAAGTGCATAGGCTTTCAAGTTTTTTAGGTCAAGAAATTTCGCATTTTCAATCCAACACAAAGAATTTATATGTTTTTATACCAATGAGAGATTATAGATTAACATGCACATTTTGCTTGTTTTGATGGAAAAATTAGGCCAGAGAGGTTGATAATACAGAAATAAATAGTTGAATGGATGTGAAATAATGACATGGTATTTTCATGTTTTGTGGAGAATTGGAATAGCCAGCTTGAGATGGAGATAATTTTAGCTGCAAATATAACGTTGAGGTCTTTCTGCTTATCAATTCAAAACATTAAAAATTTACATATCCACCACAAATGATTGGTTTACTTAATGGCTGGCTAGTCAGAAAATAGCCCTTACATTGTTTAAAGGACACGTGGCAATGATGTATTCTTCCAGAATGATATAAATGCATTCAATATAAATTATACGATACCAAGTAATTATCTTCGCTAGTATGTACAATACGCAGTAAAATTATGATAACAAGTGTACAAGTTTTTGTCGAAAATCGTTTGGTTTTTTGTTTTTTGTAAAAGTTTATCTAAAAATTTTAATAGTAATTAATAATTTAGTGAGTTTATCTTTGCATGTACAAAGTACAAATACATTTTGGTCAATTTTCTCACAAAGATTTGTTGCCTGCTTTCACCAACCACAAACTGCATTTATTATCAGTGTTTTATACATAAATGTATTTTAAAATCTTTAAAGCTTTGATTTGTTTTTGCTTTGTGTCCACAGAAAAGCAGAAACAAACCAATGTTAGTATTATTGTTTTCTTGTGACAATGATTGCTGTCAGTTAAACATGAGTCAAAGACGAAGAACAGTTGCAGTTTCTTTAACTAATTGATTCAGCATTCAATCTTAAAATTTTTAAGAAAATTCATTGAAGATTCAAAGGTTTTATTTTAATTTAATCGGGAAATGAGTATTTTATTTTTTTATTATAAATGTGACGTCTATAATGTTAAATTGCAACAAATATTTGTTGGGAATTGTGTTTTGGGCAGATAAAGCAACATTTTAATAAGTTTAAAAGTTAGCTTATGTTTATTTTTAAATCCCTTGGGAAAATAATTGAAAACAAAGAATTCTTTCCATCCAATGAAAAATATTAGATTCTCTACAGCCAATTAGGCGAAATCAACAGGAACTTTAAAGCTTTTACTCTTATCACGATTAAAAACTGTCAGCAGTACTTTAAATCTTCAAATGTAAATTTTTAAATTATTAACAGCGAATCTCTACTAATCATAACATACATTCAATGAGACGAAAGATTAAAAAAATGCATATCGCCGTCCAACATTGAGATACAAACTAGGATGAAATGAATGCTTTTGGAGAAAGTCAACTCAGCAAAAAAGCAAACTGTATGACAAGTACAATCCTACTTACTACATTTCATCAACGCCAACCCTTAGCATTATTTCATGTAACTGTTGCACCCTCCCAAATCTAAAGTGCATACTTATCATAATGCATTGCACATTTAATATTTAAATAACTATATTGTATCAATCATTTATAATTCTAATAATCAATCTACCGTAATGCATTTCTCTATAACGATTTTTACTTCTTATTAAAATCTCTCTTCTCTCATAAAAGAGAAAGAGGCGGAGCTAAGAAAGTTTTAAACTAACCAAGTCCATCTTTATTAGTGAAACTAACTTTTACATGTTTGCTTATGGAAAGATGTTTTATTTAACAAGATTTGTACCTATAAGTACACAGAAATTACAATCCGTATGTCTATACACATTTAATTTTATAGCCTTTCTACCAAACTCTCTCCTGCCTACTACTGACTGTCCCATCCTAAGTTACAGATTTTAAAAGACTTTACACGTTATTTGATAATACTATTATGTTATGTGTACAAGTACAAATGAATACATCTTCTTAACTAAATGTGACTGCTATCTAAATCTGACTGACTGACTTATGATGACTCCCTTTTCCCTTCTCTCCATAAGTTCTGATGCTGCGATGTTCAGTGAGCTTTTAACTTGGATTTTAACGTAGCATTTAGACAGTAATAAGTAAGAAGTAAAGTAAGATTAGAGTTGGACTTGAGGTATAAGACCTTTTGTATAATACGGTGGGACCAGGGGTGAATGAGACTCATTCATTCAAGAGGTTCTCTATCATCATCAACTATCAGTCGGAAGATTCTAAACTTTTTTTTCTTGTACTCTATACAAAACTTATCTATATGTAACTAATAGTTCATCATTATCATACTTTAGTTTTAATAATAAAATACATTTTTGTTTTATATTAAATTATGCACCAGATTAATATTATCAGCTATAGATTATAACTTTGACATCTCCAAAAGGAATAACTTAGTTGCTAAAAAAATTCATACCAAGTAAAATTAAAGTCGTGAATTGATCTGTGGTGCTTAATACTTACTTACACTTGCACCGATTTCCCTTCTTCAAGGACTACTGGCTTCGGACACTGAGGAGTTTTGTTGTAGTTGTGTGCAAAAATTATCATCAAAGTTTGTCTAAGAGTTGAGAATCAAGAGTAAAACACAGAAAGAGATTATTATTGAGACAACATTTTATTTTACTTAAATTTCATTCAAACTTGATACAACAACGAGTGTGATTGTCCTCCTTCATAATCA
>JAQFZZ010000041.1:0-48445 GCA_034696405.1 Isotoma caerulea | reverse complement strand
TAGTTCGAAGTTGGAAGATATGCTTTGTGTGTGACAATATTAGCATTAACATTAACATTAAAGAGTGGACTTTTTTTTATTGCATAACATTTACCTGGTGCCTAGGTTTTTTTTCTGTCTTTAAAGTGCGTGACTTCCTAAATTGCTGTTTACTTGTTTTTTTATTGTTTTGTTTGATGATGAGGAAGGTGAGATTTCCTAGAAAAATGTAAGGTGATGTGTGATTGTGAATAAATGAATCATTGGGTTTTTATTCTAAATTATGTGCGAGTTAGCTGATGTTTGTTTTGCTATTTATTTTGTACGTATGCATAGGTCATTGTCTTCTGCTTTGGGTTTAAAAGGTTTAAGGACATTTAATTTAATTGGTTTTAATTAAGTTACCTTCGTTTTGGCCAATTAATAAAATTGTTATCTTTGGTTGTCATTTGGGTTAAGGGATTTTTATTGAATTGAAAGTTGGGCGGCTTATGATATTTTATTGGTATTTGCAAATATGCTTTCTAGCTTATAGATTACTGGTATATTTCTCTTTTAAATAACTTTGCTTTACAGAAATTAATATTTCTACAGATTTATATAAAACATTTTAAAAGTTATAAGTTGTTAATTTTTTTAAAGGTAACGTTTTAAAATAATAAATATAGAAATCCCAATGCATAATAATATAATTTACATTATCATAGATGAGATATTTGCTTTTAACTAAATAGGAATATAGAGTTGTATTTTGTATGAAATGGACCTAGGGTCGTGTCATGCTTGCCAATGACAATTCATTTTAATTGTACAAAGGATTTTTGTGTCACACACGCAAGAACTTTTAGTGCAATTAGCTGACATTACAATTGGCCATTAGAGTCATCAACTTTGTGCAAATCATCAAAACTCAACTCTGCCTAGTAGTTATGTATGTGGGATATGCCACCATGGTGTTGTTATTACTTCGTAATGGACACGGTCTCGTTGAGTACTTATAGTGACAATTTGACATTTATTTCTTAGCTTACAAGTGTTACATTCATACTTACGCTGCTGGTCTATCATTATTATTGAAATATTTTTTATTATTTAAAATGAGTTATATTATAAGGTTCAAAACAAGAGGAGCAAATATGGGCTAATTTTGTATGGTTTTTTGCATGAGTGCAAAACATTAAATTGCAGAGGGGGAGATCAAGTTACCTTTTTATTTTTGAGTGTAATGTAAATAAATAGAGACAATTTTTGTCATTGGAATGCGTTTAGAATTTATGCATAAAATAATTAATTACTGTGTGTACTTTTCTTCGTTTTTAGAAAATGCATTTTTTAATTATAATCATATGAAATTTAAAAAAATAGTTTTTTAAGAGTTTTTGTTTATTTGGAAGTCGAAAGTAATGAAAAGTCGCAATTAAAATTAATGACTCTTTGAATAGGTGAATAAACCACAAAAAATGTTTGTTTCTTTATGTCAACGCACAAATTACCTAACATTTAAATGGAACTCTTTTCCAAAATTTACATTTAAATGGCAAATTCAAAAAACTTTAAATTTCCAGACTTTATTTTTCATTAAAATCCCAAAACAAACAAGACACAAAGAGTCACCTTGAGACATTGAAGGTTTTGCTTAAACTATTTTTATTTTCATTGCAATAAAACGATTACGATGTCAAGTGCAATTTCACAATAATCTAATTATTATTGACTCCCTTCTCCACGTGTTATTCAATTCAAATCGCTATTTACATTCGCTCCTTTATTGTTGATTGTTTCTCACTCACATTTATTACGCAATTAATATAATTGCCATTAAATAGAAAAACTAATCATTTCTCGTCTAGATTTTAGATTCTAGAGAGACACACTAAAATAAATTGTCTATGTTTACTTGTAGTAATACAACAAATCTCATGTTAATGATTAATCATATGTGAATCTTCCTATTATTATTATTATGACACTTCCCACCACAAAATAATATTTTCCTTTCTTACATTTTCATAAAAATGATTGAATTTTTTTCCCACAAGAAAAAATACCAAAGTAAAACACCCTACAGGACTACTGAGCCCAAGGTAATTGTTTCTGGAATGTTGTAATGGGTTTGATAGTCGATAAATAAAATAGCCTCTGTTAGATTATATGGACGATTAATCTCATAAATTACATCCGAACTGATAATGCTTTATTACTTGGAGAGAGATTGAACATCAAAATTGTTTCCATTCCTCACTCTTCAGTTAAAAAATAATACCCTGCTGTAGTCTGTATTGTAGAGTGCAAAATGAAAGAGAGAAATACCCGGGTAAGAGTTGAACTTGATCTTGGAATTCGGAATGTTTAATAGAATTGCAGTGAGTGCGAATTTCTATTTGCAAAAAGTGCATGGGGACATTTAAGATTTGATTCGGAATGGAAAGACTCAGGGTGAGACAGAGTGTAAAAGTAAAAGAGATTATTATGGTCGAGTTATTGCTAGATGTGAGAGTGGAAGTGTCTTCTTATAAAACCCAAGAGGATTTTTCTTATCATTGAGGAGAGAGAGAGAGGAGATTCTACCCGGTATAGAAAAGTGCACTCGCATAAAGGACAAAGTATGGAGTGGAGATTGTCACTTTGTACACTTTTGAGAAGACTGGAAAGAGAGAGATCTACTTTATATTTTTATAAAAGGAAGAATGTTCAACAGGGTCTTACTTTACTCAGCTTGTTGTTGTTTTGTCGGGAGAAAAAATATAAAAGACTAAACACACACACACGCACTAAAAATCTAGTAAACTGAATCGTTTATTTCGTAATAAAATCCTAGCTAGAAGACTTTACTACCACTGGAGAGGTTACAACTTTATATGAATGAGGATTTACTCTCAGGTTGTAAACTTGGGTAGGAAAGAGGTTAAAACTGATTCGCAACTTTTTTGCAAGTGTTTAGACTGAGATTAAGTTGCGTTTTATGGGCATCATTTGTAATTTTGTAATCGAGAGGGGAATTCGTTATTTAATATGGGGTGTTATTATTTATGAGGATTTTTTATATTGATTGGTGGGGGATTTATTTAAAGGTTTTGCATTTAAAAGTGTTTTTGACACCGGAAATCTGAACTTATTTCCTAAAACTTTGCTTTCCGCTTTTTGATAAAACCTTATTGGGCTTGTAATCAATCATACCCGTGTTTTTCTAAAACAGAAATTACCAACCCTGTAAAACCTTACGTACTTTCCCTTCAGGATAAAATAGAATGCTCATCCCTGCGTATAATCCAATATATCATCTCTCTCTCTCTTCCTATGTGTTTCAAGTTCACAGAAACAATTTACCTTCAAGTTTTGTCCCTAGTTTTTACTTGAGAGGAAAAAGCAATCGTTCATTTCTATTTCTCCTAAAATATTTTCTAAATACACCCGAGCGGGTTTTCTTTTTTATTCCTACTAAGGATGAAGGTGAAACTGACTACGTGTATGCATGTGTACAGGATTTTGTTTTATTATTACTTGTAGGCAGATAGATGAATCGGACTTCTCATTAGAGTATAAAGGCTTTATTAGCCTAATGGGGAATGCATTGAGGTAATAAATCTCCGGAGAAATTACACCCTTCATCTATATTATTTTTCCCTATCCATAATCCCCATTTCTCTGTGTGTATGTCCATCCAATCTATACTCTATCGTCTATGCATTTATGTATGAGTTTATTTTATACCACAGCTTTTAGGTACTTTCTCCTAACTAAAACAAAACCTTTCTTCTCTACCTTTTACATCCTTCCTTGTATTATTCTATTCTAGGTAAGGTATAGGAGGTTCGGGTATTTTCCATTTATTAATCTAAAATCTCCTTTTTCTACTTTCTATTCCTGTTTGATTCTCTGTGTGTTTTGAGGAGTTTGGAATATGTGAGAAGAAATAAGCTATTTATCTTCATAAATTTCGGGAATTGTGCAACTTCCTTTGAATCATAAGGACCGTGTATAAATTTTAATTTAAATTTAAACGATGCAGACAAATTGATAGACATACTATCTATAATAACTATATGACTTATTTCCTAAAGTCACAAATTACACTTTTTGGCACAGTTCAAACTCAAAACGATTTTTTAAAATTTCCTTTTATAATTTCTAGAATATTCGTATAGTATAAATGAAAACATTTTGAGTGATGATTTTTTGGTACCTGGGTCAAGTTAGGCGATTTTTTTGGATACTTTGACTTGACATATGACAGTTAAGGTTGACTTTGATTATTTGACAAAAGTAAATAATAAAGTAAAGTATAAAATGTTGAAGGGGTATAAAAATCAGTTTGTTTAGGATTACCTAAGTAGGACTGACCTGCAATGGCCATCCAAGGGTAGAAAGTATGATTGGCTGATTGTTGAAGTTGAGACGCAGCCTGTGAAGGGACCACTCCATTGTTGAGGTTACAAGTGGCATTCCACGAGCTTAGAGATCGACTTGGACTTGTAGGCTCTCCACCCGGGTGACCAGGCGTAGCATACCGGGCATCTGGGGTGCACACCGTAGGTCGCACCGGAACTCCCCCTCCGCCTGCTCCCGAACCACCCCCTGAACCCCCGGTATTCCATCCCCCGGACGTAGGGCCACCTCCACCCCCACCAACTGCCCCACCACCCCCGGAACCCCCTACACTCAAGTCTTTGGAATTGTAACCGTTTGACTGATCCTTGACACCCCCACCGGTTCCCCCACCCCCACCCCCACAGTCCAATTTGTACCCTTGTGAGTCGCCGAGGGACTGGGCTGAGTATAATTTACATGCTGCGGCCGTTGCATCATAGGGGGAGTCCTGGGGCGCTCGCGCTTGGTGGTGTTGGGCGTAGGGCGACATGCCCAAACCTATGGGGAATCTGTAGGACTGATCTGCACCCCCTGAGGGCGTTCCGTAGAACCCTTGCTCGAAATATGGTGAGTTCATCATTTTCACTGAGGTTTTTATTTTAAAAGTTTTAAATTTTCAAAATTTAAAAGTCAGATTTTTTTGAAAAACCGTAGGAACGATGTCACTGTTTTAGGAAATGTTCAAAGTTTTTGAAAACTTTCTCTCAATGGAAATGTCTCAACTTGCCCCCACTTCCCTATCTACTTTCTCCGGCTAGAAAACTCCCGTAGAATTTAACATTAGTTTCTCTATGAAAAGTTTATATTCCATTTTTAATCGGTTATTTTTCGAAATTTATTTATTTATTTGTAGATTATTGAATGAGATCAATGCTTAAATTTACTAAGCACCTTCGTATACAATACAACACATACACAAGAATCTTGTGGGTTAAAATCTATTTGGTATTTTGGCAAACTATTTTCTTCACAGTTTTTTGAAACTTTTTATTTTTACATTAAATGTTTTTCCAGTCTTTTGACTTACTGGAAATCGTTTGAAAAATCCGAAAGGGTTTGGGTTTTCAGTATACTTGGAATAGGAATTGTATTTATGTAGTATTTTTTACTTTTGGTATATTTGGGTTTTAGGTTTTAGAGTAATCTCTTTGTTTTCGTATACTTGGATTTTATATTCCACTTTGGACTCGTATCGTTTATTTATCGGAGAATGACTTAAATTTTAATTTGTTATTTGTTTTTTACTTAAGATTTATTTTAAATATTTTAAACATATTTTTATATGTATTATTAATATTAATTAATGACTGGAACATTCGCTATCGGAGATAGCTTCGGTATATTTATTTCGTATACTTGGTTGCAAATGAAATCGATGGGTTATCAACTACATTTCAGCTTTTATTTCCCTCCTATAGAAGACTTCCGAAGAGTGACGATTTTTCCTTGAAATTTAAATTTCAGGAAATTTTGTATGTTTTTAAAACTTTACAATTTCACCACGAACAAATGCAGGATGGTCAGAGCACTTTCTCAATTTTGTCCTTTCTCTCTCGCTTTCTCTTGTATGCACAAAAAGGTAGGATGAAGAATTTTGAGTTATTGGGATTGCATGTGGTGACACAATGCAAAGTACGAATGGGATTTTCGATCCGACCGGTTTTTTAGATTTTTGGTGGAGTTTAGAGAATTTGCGAACTTTTTGCGAATTTTTATTTTTATTTTAGTTCAACTCCAATTTTTACTTTTCTTCGGTCACGAATTAAAAGTAAACAATTGTAGGTTTCAATAATAATAATGATTCCAGATTTTCACCCGGTGAAAGAAATTTTTATTTTTTGGAAAATTCTTCCGAATTAAATTTCTTGATTGTTGTTTAATTTATCGTTTAATAAATTTTTCCGAATTTTTAAACAATGAGTAATTTGACTGGAGTTAATTTAAATGTTGTCGTATACATTAGTATGATGTTTTGTTTGACATTCGGTTAAAGAGAAAAGAACCTGCTGCTTTTTCAATAGTACAAGAGAAGGTAAGTAAGTGCTATGCTGCTTGGTCAATGGCCAAGTGTGTAATGAGTCTGATTGTGAATCGGGGGCTCTAACAAATGTTCAATGTGTGAATCTCAACTTGGTCTAGTGTATCAAGTTGAAAAAGCACGTGAAGTTATACACATTCGACTAAAGGGTAGAGAATTCTCTCACATCACAAGTAATAAGAAGAGTTCCAACTTCCAACTTCCAACACGTGTGCCCAAGCTAAAGAAATCTCCGATTAAATTATATTTTCCCTTTCACCCTGTGTGCAACTTTAAGCCTTTTATTTTGAACATTGCATAGAGTGGATGTTCCAGACTTGGATGGGATAAGCCCCAGTTTCTCATGACGTAAGGGTGAGTTCCATCCAATGGGAGGGACACTCCCGTCGTCCTTGCGCTATGAAAGGGTAACAATGTACATCCGAGTACACAAAGTCAACTTAAGCTTTGGCCCTCCCTCAAAACACTTTTTAACATTGGATGCAAACACATACGTATGGGTTAACTTTACTACTACGCGAACAGAACTAGAACTCTGGATTGAATTCAGTCTGTCTGGCCGTCTGGGATGGAAACACATACTAAGCGACATGTAGTGGACTACACCAAAAGCTTTTCATTCAGGAGAGAGATGAGAAATGGATTTTAAGAGAAATTTCCAGTTTTTTATGGGGAAATTTTGAGAATGATTTTTACGAGTTTTTAAATGCTTGGAGAAAGGAAAGAAAGAAAGTTGGAGGTGAAAGGATGGAAGGTGACGGAGAGTTATTGTTTTATTACCAGATTTTGATGTGAGAAATCATTGCTGTCGTAAAATATTTTATGAGCTTGTAAAAATTATATGAGCTTTTGGTTTGGTTACGTGGATGGGCTGGTTAGGGATAGCAGGGTTAAGATAAGATCTTATGTGAATAAGAGGCTTGGGAAAGGTTAAGAGCATAATTTGGAACTTTTATAATTTTCAGGAAATTTTAGACAGGTTTAAGGAAATTTATTTTAATTTTGAGATAATGTTAAAGTGAAAAGGATGATTTTGATATTTTAAATGGGTGAATGGTTGGGCGACTTTACGCGGAATATTTTTAAGTCAAATTCAAAGTATTAACTTTGTAGATATAGTTATTTTGTATTCCTAATTCATAACCAAACTATAAAATTTAGTTTATATTTTTGAAATTACTTTGAAAACTCCAAAATTGCGAATTCTTAAAAATCAGACTGTCCAAAATTATAAATAAAGATTGTTTGTGATGATAATGAAAAAGAACGGAATGAACAATAACTGTGGGTTCCTTTCTTACCTACCTATTGCGTTTATTTTTATGCATCTTTACATCGGTAGGGAATTTCATAAAGGAATGTGTACCGACGTATTACAAGTTTAGAAGGTAATTTGAGATGGAAGAATTCTAAGCTTTTTTCTTAATATGATGGGCTGATGTTGATGTGTGTGTGAGTAGTAAAAGGTTGTTTGTATTGCATTACATTTGATGAGATGTATTTCGTATTATATGGCATACTTGTCTTTGCAATAAAGATGGGTAGTAATTTATTCAAAAGTCTTTCTCCTGTCACTCACCCGGCTGAGGATGCTCAAGAGGAATTTAATACCCGCGTACGCTTGGGCTCTTAAGTATTGTAATGAAATCCAGATGAGTGCTGAACTGGGCCAATAAGCACAAAGTTGGGATAAATATCTTGACATTTTACACGTTGTAAATGTCACTCAGAATTCGCTACGGTGGGGCGGACAAACCGTTCGTAAGTTTGGGGTGTGGATTTTTTTTTTGTGTGGGGAAGATTTTTTGGGGTGAAAAACGAGATGATTTTTGGAATTCGGATTTGGAAAAATTTAGCAAAGATCGCTTCCAAGCGGGTTTTATATCGCTTTGGGGCAACTTTTTTAGTAGAACGGCTCAAATGTTGCTGATTAATGTCAGAGAATGCATAAAGAGGGGTTGAAAGCCGCTTCAACGCGAATTTTGTGTAAAGTCGTATTTTATTTAAAAGCCCAGAACCGGGTTTAATCCCGTTTCTCGGCGAATTTCTTTTTCAAGACCTTAAGCAATTGAATGAAAAATGACCCAACCTGTGATGCACATTCTTTATACACAGAACAAACGTGAAAGAAGCCACTTTCTTCCGTCTATGAGAGAAATGTAAAGTAATAAATAAATAGGAGAAAAATAAAGCAGAAAAACATAAGAACGAGAAAAAAATTCGTAAAAGATAGTTTTCCATTCTCTAAGGAGATATTTCCATTTTCTTTTCTTTGTTCGGGAGAAATCAGTGGGATTTTTTTGTGTGAGATTTTGTGCTCATGGGGAAATGATGATGATGATGATGATACAATTGGAGTTGATGGGTAGCCATCATGATGAGTTGGTAATAAAATAAGCTTGGATGATGTGGGCATAAGTAAACCAATAATCCCAACAAGTCCTAGAGATGGATGAAACTACCAAGAATAATGAAAAGTCTTACAACACAACACTCAAGTGGAGAAAAACCTCACAACTATCTCAACAACAATTCAAATGCTTTCTTAACCAGTCAACTACTTCGTTAGGGTTCGTTATTAAAGTGTACCTAAAATTGTATGCGAAGTCTGACAGGGTTTTTATCAATACGTTTGCATGTGTAAATTTAGAAAAAACATTTGCGTTTTTTAAAATGGATTTTTATCATACTTCAAAAGAGAAGTGGAAGTTATTTCATTAATTCACTTTAAAATTTTTACATCTGTCAATTTTAGTGCATTAAAAAACTAAAAAAATGGATATAATTTCGTTTAAATATTAAAAAATATTTCATTTAGGTAGTTCTTTTGCTTTTATAATTTAAAATGCTTAGTTTTAGATACGTTCGCATTTTGAAAGCCTTAAACGATTTCTTTAATTTGTATAATAGATGTGTGTGTCGAAATAAAATTCACATAAAAAACTAGTCGAAGGATCCAAAAAGTAATCCAAATAGAATTTCAAACAGATTTAAAAAACAGAAAAATTAAAATCGGACGTAGAAACATATTGGGTTTCACACCCTGTGAACCTCTCAGTGTAGATTTTGACTTGATCTTTTATCATAACGATCTCGTCATGTATTCAATTCAAAATGGGATAGTCCACTTTAAGAAGCATCAAGCACTAGACCACCACCACCCTTAGAAAATCTCCAACTTTCTTTCTAAATTCTACCCGGATTTTTTTTTCGGATTAGGATTTAAAAGGAAAAAAAATGTGAGAGTCCGAAATCCGAAAAAGGCAAGTGTACAATGTACACAGGGTGGGATAGGAGGAATGATATGAGTGGAAATGGTATGGGATGAATGAGGGATAAAATGTTTAAGTGATTTCCCTTCTTAAGGATATTGTTATGATTACGGCTACGGCTGCCTCTACTCACAAAAAAAACTATTTTACCTTAACACTCACTCCAAGCTACACTACACCATTATGTAGTCTAATATGGAATTCATACGTATTCATCGCTATTGCCACTTCCATTCGCAGATTCATCCTTGATGTCCAATACTTCTAAACAGCTTAGAAAGAGGCTTCTCCTCTAAAGCTTTTTCTAAGGCAAGAGTTGACGATGAGGTGGAGTGGATTTTGATTCTGGCATGGTGGGATTTAAGATTTTGTTTGCCTTGTAGATGTGTTCAGCTACAATGAATGTATTTTAGTGGCTACGGGTTTTATATGGTGTTTGTTAAATCAGAAAATGAGTTTTTTTTTTGAAAAGGTAGTTTGAATTTTTAAAATTTTAAGAGAGAGAATAAATTGGTTTTGGACCAAACGCTTTAAATTTTAGGAAATGTAGCTCCTCGTTTACGTATTTGTTTGAATTATTTAAATTCCGTTTCAGTAGTTTATAGTAAAATAAATAATTTTATATAAAAATAGATATTTATGGGATCCATTGCAGATTGCTGCTAACATTATAAAGTAAAGTTCTATTCATAAAAAGATTTGTTATATTTTTAAAAAATTTAAGATGTAACTGAAAGAAAGATTGAGCCTAAAAATAATTCCAGTAGCCAAGTTTCCTTGTTTGTAAATATCACTTTGACATTTCCCAACTTCTGCCATTAATTTATTTATTTAATTGATATGAAAAGTTTTCAGAAGCTTTTTTCATTTGTAATATTGACATGAAATTACCACAGTTGAGAACTCAATTACGAAGCAGAGCTATGACACTTCAATTCTTAAATTGAATTGAGTGGAGACATTTTAAGAAAGTCAAAAAGCACTTCATGCTCCACTGAATTAATACAGCATTGAATTCAGAGTGATGCACAACTCAGTGAGTGAATTCTTTAAAAGAACCAAAAGCAAGTTGAATGGATAAAAAGTACAAGTTTTTCTTTTCAAAGGCCGACTTCATGATTATTTTCTAGGCTTAGCTCAACTATATCGTTGTAATTTGAAGGATAATAAATATAAAATTAAATAAAAATGCGTTCCAAGATCTGAGGACTTTTATTGAGGGTTTAAAACGTTCAGAAATTTTGTGGGAATAATTATAAGGACGCATAGAGCTAAAGGAGAAATAGGTAAATGTTTTTAGCAATCGTTTATGAACAACTATAGAAAGTAATGATTTAACCACAGAGTTGAGTATTAGAATTGTAAATTGACACATTGTGATTGTCCATAGGTTGATCTCTAGAGTAAATTTAATGCCAATTGTCCCCACTGGGTTGGGTTCATTCTTGATTTGAAACGCAAGGTAAGAAATTCCTTTAAAATGACAACTTCATTTTATTCTACTATTATTTAAGTTAAAGACACATTTTACTTGAGTTTAGTGGTTTAAGGGTCGCTTTATCTTCACAAATGATTTTTTTCAAGTGGTTTGACTTGGCTTGAGGTGACACTTTGGTAGGGTTCCTCTTTAAAAATAAAGTGTCTTGGACAATGAGCACTATTTAGTAATAAATGGGGTGATAAAAGCACTATTCCCAGGTTAATAGTATTACCTTACACTAACCCTAAAAAGGTATTCAAGTATAGAGTGTGTCCCTGTATATATAAATATATAGTCTTATCTTTTTAAACATTTTTTAAAACATTCTGTGGCTTCTTAGACTTGATTGTTGCTTAGTTGGGTTTGAGCTTTCGGTTTTTGGGTTTTAATTTAGATTTCAGAAATATTTTACAGCTTCAGAAATATTTTTATACAATTGTGTTGTCTTATACGTCCTCCCAAATATATCTGTACAGTTTATTGCTTTCAATTTCAAGTCCACAATTTTTGCTTCAACTTCATAGTGTAACATTTTTTATTTATGAAATGAATGCATTTTTAAATTTAGAAGTATGAAATCATAGCTCGCTCACGTTGGTAAATTGTGCTAAGTAAAGTTTACAATTTTTCAGAGCTAATTTTTAGCATCAACCTGTTTTACATACAAAGTTCTCAATTTACTTCCTGGCGATAGATTTATTTATAAAAGTTTCCCAAAAACAAAACATACCTTAGTGGAGTATTCAGAATGTATGAGTTAAGCATCTCTGTTATGTTTCAAAAACTTTACAATCTGATTTCATCACTTTGGTGGATTTCATGTAAATATTTTGGTAGGTTGGACAGTTTCAAAACACTTTTTCTTAGCTATTTTACCAATTTTATTAAACTTTTTAGATTTTAAATTTTCTTTTTTGAGTTTGAAATAATTTGTAAATTTAATCCTTAAACCTTGAATAATTTTTCGGAAGAGTTGTTTTTTTACGCAAATATTATATTATTTTAAATTAGTTTAAACAATTTATGTCGCAGCAAAATACTGGACTCTAGTGCCAATAGTTAAATTTAGATGTTGTTTAAAACAACTCATTAGCATTAGATGACTCATGCCACCATTGCAAGCATATTGAATCCGATACAATAGAGTATTTAGTGTGTAAATTAATTTATGTACATTGTACGATTAAGAAAATATTATCTTTAAATTAAATGGTAAAAAAATAGGAAGATAAAAGAATGAGATTGTGAATGCATAAGAATGGCAGTGGCAGTAGGAAAAAGTGTGGGCATTTCCTACACTAATCTCTCATTCAATGTGATTCATGATGGTTGGGCTGGGAGTCGACTGAACCCGCATTGGACTCTTTTACACAAGGCAACGTGAGAGTGACCTCCTACAAACAGCTTCCTCCATCAAAAATCTCCATCATTTTACACTATAAATCATTCACTTCTGAAGCTCAATGGCTTTTTCTAAAATTCACATTTAAAATTATGTCAAATGATTTATTAATGAGTTGAAATTGCTAGAGGGGTGATTGCAACTTAATTTTTGAGAAGTTTACTTCGGTGTTTTTTTGCGGATAGTTGTTGGACATAAATAAGTCACGAACTCCTGGGTTATTCTGCGGTAATTGCTAGGAAGAAGGCAGATTGGTCTGTTCACAAATTTGAAGTGGATTTAGCTTAAGAAAGCGTTATTTTAGGGTGTAAAATATTATTATAGATCGCTGCACCATCCTTGACCGTTAAAGCATCGCTTGAGATTGGTCCCTTTTGGCTGCCAAAAGTGACCCAAAGCATTTTATCGATCTGCCCAAAGGGTTGCAAAATGTTATTTAAATTTACTGACGTGATTTTTGTACAAACAGTTAAGATTAATAAAAATCAGCTTGTTAAAATCTCATTAGAGGTTCTCACCAGGGGTTGATTAATTCTTTGGCAAGATTCACGATCTTTCGTCGGCATTCTTGATTTTTATAAGAACATTTATTACAAGTATATAAGTAAGTAGACGCATCCGGTGGTTGAATAAATTTTTAAACAGAGTTTAAAAAACCTTTTAAAAGTGCTTAAATCAGAAGGGATTCGTGGTAGGTGGTTCGTCTCTTTTGTATATTGTGGCAGTAGCACCGCATGAAGTTTAGATTGTAAATCTCATAACTATTTTATACACTTACTTACTGACTATATAGCCAACATAGCCAAAGTGGACGGAGGTGTTATTGATTGTTAGGGAAATATATTTTTACATGAGAAATTCATTAAGGTGGTGCTATTTTTATGTTGGATGCAATGAATGCAATGCTTTGTGAAGATTGGAAGTGGAAATCGGTGAGACTTCAACCTTCGGATTTATTCAAGAGTTATTACGCTACGCACAATGGAAAAATATTGATTGTATATTTATATGCATTGATACCTTATTTTGTTGTGTATTAAATCGTTTATGAAAAATTTTCATTTGTAACTAAAGCATAATATTTAACAATTTGACGGATTTTTTGACAGAATTCTATTATTTTGATTTGTAAACTTTCATATTTTTGAACCCGCTACCTGTGTATCACCATTTGATGTTCAAAATATTTCAAAGAGGGAATGTAATTTTGTCAAATTAACAATTCAATTATTACAAATTCAAAATATTGAACTTGTCAACTAATGTTCAAGTTTGATTTGAAATTAACCTTTGAGGATTTACTTTTTATAATTTTAAATACAAGATTTTTTATCAAATCTTGGCACTAGTTTTTTTGAAATTTTAGAGAACTTTTTAATCCCGATTGCAGGGTAATCTGTTTTGGATCTCTATAAGAAGCAATGAAATATTATATGGTGCATGAATAGTTGAGCAATGCTAAGATATAGATGAGAAGAGATACATGGTTAAAAATCCCCATATTATCCAACTCTACCTTGCAAGATTAGAGTAAAATATCTAAAATAATAATTACGACGATGCGATTACATGTGGGTGGAGTAATAAAACATGTAACAAGAATTTCACTGCAATTTGCTAATTGTTCCTAACTACCATTTTACTTTTAAGGTAGGCAGTTCAAGTTATCAAATGAATATAATTTTTTCATATTGAGTCAGCTTCCTACCTGAAATCACTGGGTAATTTATTACTTTTGCATTTAATAGTTCAAACAAGTTAAACGCTACATTTTACATTATTACTTTTTTAAGGTCAAACTATTTTCCATGATTCTGGTGGTTTAGTTTTGGTGTGATTTTTATAAGAAAACTATTTCCTTGTTTCCCACATTAAGTCTTTTAATAAGGGATTTAATTATTTTCATGAAGATTCTCTCGATATCTGGAAAATTTGGTTCAAGTTTCTGATAAATAATGGATGTAAGTTGTTTACGTGAGTGTTATTTATGCAAAATAGACTCATAATTCATCCTAATCAGGTGGAAAGAGAATGGAAATTCATCTGGATCATTCTAACGTAAATTGTTTTTTGTAACGTTCAGACGTACATAATTAGAGTGTAATTGGTGCAAATTTTTTAAGAGGTTTAATTGTAGTCTTTAAGATAACAGATTCAGGGTTGGTGGTAAAGAATTCATTCTTTATGGAATACATTGAGGTTTTATATTTGAAATTAAAAAAGAAGATTATTTTTTTTATTGGTTGGGGATAGTCAAAAATATTTAAATCTATCAAAAAGATTTCCAAAATCAAAAAATCTAAGTATTTCAAACTGCCCATCACAAGACAATGAGATTTAAATTTAAATTTATTTTTTTTATGTTTTTCAAAAACAAATTATACTCATATAAATGCGTTACCTTATATTTTTGTTTAATAGAACTTTCGCCTTGACAAATGTTGTTTGACAAATTTTAAAAAATTATTAACCAGATCTAACAAGTATATAGCATTGGAAAATTGAGAATTAAATTTAGCAATGATTTCTTATATAATGACGGCTAACTTAACATGATTCAAAAAAGATCACCCATCTATTTGTTAAATTAGTAATTGCTGTGCCCATAAATACAAATATTGACTTTTAATTTATTTTAAATGTTTTTTACATTTTGAAAAAAATTCAAAAAACTTCATTTTTTGCAAATTTTGATATGCACAAGAATAATCTTTGACCTTACACTTATATGAATCTCATACACACAAATAAAAAAAGTTTTCCAAAAGGAAGCCAAACATTTCTAAAATCAATTCTCAACAAGAAATAACAAACGCAATTCTGCCTTTTTAAAGTTGAATATTGCATCGGATCGGATTTTAGATTTCATACAGAAATCTCTTCTTAAAAGAGAACAACATAGTAAAGGCTGTGTTAAGAAGAAGAAAAATCGATGGAAATGCCCACCTGCGCAAAATACTTGCGTCATCTTCTTCCAATCCAATACCTCTAAGTATAAGTCCTATCCGAAAGTATACATATCTACCCGGGTAGGGAAAATGTACATTTCTCTCAGAGAGAATAGGATTTTGCATCCTTCCAACTTCCAATCGCGAAGAGAAAATTCAGCGTCTCTGCATTGCATCTTCCTTAGGAATCAACTCAAACGAAATTCCTATACTAGAATAGAACTCCCAATCCCATAAGGATCTCTCAGCCTATGGGAAATACAAGAGTTGAGTTGAGATTCTTTCTAAAGCCAAGCTATGCGCATTACATACATACAATGTATACCTTTATCAAAATCAAATCTCGGTATTTGTGTATTAATCAAAGCTCAACCTTGTTTCAACTGAAATATTGTTAACCAAATAAATAACAAGTGTGGATGTTTCGGGTTTTTTTATTGTTGGGCTTACTAACTTACGTTTTTAAATTTGAAACGATTGCTTTGGGTCAAAGTGCTTTAAAGAAAGCAACATTCTTACTTTGTGTACATTTGTGTACTAGCCCTGAAGATGATATCTGTGGATATCGAAATATAGGCAATAAAAAACTTAATATTCCCAAAAAATGACCTCCGAAGCCGATAATTCACCATTAAATTAACATTCTACAATTTTAGTATTTGAAAATATACAACATAAGATCATATACTATCCAACTACCATCTACAATATCTTTTAAAAAATTTATTTTTCAATAAAACATAAAAAGGCTTTTTAATCAGAAAAATTCAAAAAATTAAATGTTCTTAATTTTATAAACATTCGAAATTTATTTAAAACCAAACTAACATTTTAAGCAATAAAATTCAAATTTAAAAAATGCTATTTCAAACAAAAATCCAAAACACTTCAAAATGTACGCGTTAAAAGTGCATGAAGAATTGAATTTTAAAATGAGACCAAACAAGTTTCCTTGCTAGGGAAAAGAGTAATGAGAATTTTAGATGGAAGAGAAACTTGCCTTAGAGAAAAAATGCTAATATAATGCAAGTTAGTTCCAAAAACGAATCATCATCATAATAAGTAATACTAGATGAAAAGTGAGTAGAGCAGAGAACTAAAGTAGAATAAAATAGTATAAACTGGACTGGGGACAAAGGTCTTTTTAAAAAATGTCCAGAGTTTTTCTCCTGGCTTTAGTTTACTCTCTCCTCATTTATTCAGTGTGGATTTCCATATAAAGTCAAAGTCCGATGTGATCTTGAATTACGAGATGAGATGAGAGTCACTTATGCATATAGTGTAGTGGATGTGTCGTGTAGTTTTGCTGTAGTAAGTGGAAGATAAAAAATCCAGGAAAGAAAAAAGAATGGAGAAACCCTGTAGGACAACAAGATCAGCATGCCATGTGTCAAGTCATATTTTAAACCCTCCATTTTATTCTTTAAAAGAGTACAAAGTCATTTGATATTCAAATGGTTTGGGCATCCATCTCTAATCTCTGTCCAAGAGTTTATCTCTCGCTTGTTCCAACTAACTTGAAGAATAAAAAGTTAGTCTAGAGTCTAGAATATGAGTTTGGGTTATGGTGGAAAATTAACCAAGAGTAGATTTTTTAATTCAATTTAGATTTGAATTTTTGTGTTTTATTTAAAATACCGTTTTTGTTTTATTTTTAAAATTTTCAAAATTCAAATGCCGTTCGGTTGGTAATTTTAAAATAGCTAGAGAAATTCTTCAGTTTATTTTGGACCGACTTGCAAGATTTATGAATTCATTGTGATGGCGGCTTTTTAACTAGAAGAACAAAAGCAGATTTAATTTCTTACTTGTAACGTAGAGTGAAAAGGGTAGATGAAGTCTTATGAGTTGTATCCGGGTTCAGATTTATATTTCTTGGATGAAATTCACATCAGTTGATTAAGTAATTTGTGGTTGACTAGGGTAAAGCATTCACTAGTTAAATAATCCATTCCGCCATCTTTTACATTTTGGCTAGATTGGTCTGAAAAGTTAAAAATTTGTTATTATTGTATGGTTGATTAATTAGGCTTTTGTAGACACTGTGTTGGAGTCTAATAAAAATCTATATAATACATAAAAAATCCCTACGCTCTTAAACTTAACAAATGACTTCTTAATAAAAATAATGAATTAGATTCACATTCTCAAAAAGTAATTCAAAAAATATGTTTGCACTATTTTGCAAATAGAATAACTATTTTCTGCACATAATAAGCTCTTTATTTTTAACTCTCAACCTTTGACCTTAAAGTTTTATGAGTGTCATACATTCCAAAATCCAAGTATTTTAAATTTAAATAGGTATATTGTGAACGTGTTTTTTAGAAGTCTACCTTGATATCAGATTTGTCATGCTTCTACTTAATGATGAGGATAATGTAGAGTTTATGTAAGAGTAACATGAAGTACATCACGCTTCCTATTATAGGAAGCTGAGGGTGACATGACATAATTTTGTGTGTCACTTGTGTCAAAAGCAGATCGAAATCTCTTCGCTGTATCCATTAAGATAAATGTCTAGCTGATAGAGAGTGCATAGGGTAAGAATCTACTTTAATTCGTGGTGATAAATTATGAGAAAATATTTCGTTATTTGTCCCCAGAGAGACAAACTTAGAGAAGTGAGTTCCATATATGCGTAGGTTGTGTTTCATATCAGTAAAGCAAGTGAGTTAGTAAGTTAGTTACATCGTATTTGGCTTTGCCGCAGCTGCCTAAGCTTCTAAATTATTCGAAAATAATATTGAACCCACTCTGTGTGTGTGATATTAGGCGATAGTATGGAAATTGTTGGAAGGTAGGAATTTTCATAAATTACGATTTATTATTTAAAACTACCTTGCTTAAGGTTAAGGTTACTTACACTGAGGAAGAGAGCTTGTAGTGTTGCACAACCCACATTTTTAATAATCTCAAGTTAGTTTTAGTAATTTTTTAAATTGCGCTGGATTAAAGGTAAAAAATTGACCGAATTGCTTCTGCATGACTTCCGGGATTCCAAAATTGACAAATTTAAAATATTAACTCCCTAGACTTTACATATATTTTACAGAAATCTGATGCTTCCATTAATATTTTCATAAGGTTTTATTGTAATTGACGATTGTCTATGCAAGCTACACTTAACTAATTGTAGTATATGTATTATAGCCATAAATATATATCTTTTAGTATTTGGAAACTAGCAAAATTAGAATTTAATCGTAACATATACCACTTTCTTAAACTTCAACTCGAAATTAATTCCGAGTCCGATATTTACTAATAATTGGGCAAAATTATGTATGAGGTTTTATTGCTATTAGCGTTTGCATATGTCACCCTCTGACATTGAGCTTTAGTTTGTAGTTTGTAATTTGGTGACAAATTTTAATGTCTTACATTGATTTTGCACCCTATAAATTAATGGTAATTCTACTAATAGGTTCGGATGATTCAATAGCTTAAAAAATATAAAAGATTAATTAATTATTAATGAATGATTTTTGATGATTTCGGATTTCCTTCACAAAATTATGAATTCCATGATTTACATAGTGGGCAGAATACAGCTGAAAATATTTTCTTATGGGAGACTAAGCAAAAAACATGGAGTGAAAGCATAATAATTCGTAGATTAGACACACAGGCATATAGGCAAACACGTACACGAGGGTATTTGGTGAGTAAGATTCAGAGAGCTAATGATGATAAAACCATTCGAGCATAAATCTTTCCGAAAGTCATTTAGTCTCATTTAAATACATTTAAAACTCCCTTCTGTTCCTCAAACTTTTAACTAATCTTAAGTTAACAATACAATGGGAAATGCCGACTTGCTCTACTGATACCGAACGATGATATGAATATGATATTATATGAATAGATTATGCGTTACAAGTGCAACCTGTTAATAATAAATTGATATTGATACACGCCAGGATACAAGTAATATCCCTATTTTTGTCCGTCTGTTAATTCGAAAATAAATTATTAGGTTAAACATAGCTTATTATTATTTTAATTGATAATCTATTTGATAAATAAGAGTAAAATTGGGGCGATTACTTCAATATATAATTATTATCTGTAATGTAGCTTATTTTTATTTATGCAGATTTGGTCTTCCGGTTTATCTGGAAATTAATCTTACTTAATAGGAGTCAGGAGTATATCGGTAGCCACCTGCTGTGTTTTTATTTTTTGTTTTCAAGTAAACAAATTTTTTTATAAACTCATAAATTAAATCTTCATAGACTTGAAATTCAGGTTGCAGCATTTTTGAAAGTGGAATTCGGAAAAACGACTAAAATTGAAACTTATTTAATCTACCGCATGCATAATCACCGGTGTGCATTAGAGTATTAGTTTCGATTTCATATCACATCAAAATTATAATCTATCTATATGCCTGAAACAATTGGAAGTGTTACATGTTATAAAACGGTATTCCATCATTTAATACACATGCGAAAAATAATCTAAAGAAATCCATTTATCTGTAATTGAATATGTGCGCTGCATATATTCGTGATTTAATTAATTTGCATAATTTTTCAAGCAGAATCTCATTCTAAATCAAATACCATTTTGTTGCAGTAAAAATTTCAAAAACAAGTGCTCTCTCCCTCTATCTCACTCAAAACATTTTATTACGACAAACAAAAAATAAAAAAAATGGCTAAACCAAAATGATTTTTTTCCTGGATGGATGGAAACATGAAAAAAGTGTAAAATATAATTTCCCTAGTTGTACTTGTTGGTATATTGGAATGAAGAGTGTGGATATATGGAGTGTTAGATGGGTAATAAAATAACGTTAGATTTAGTCGGTTTATCAAACTGTGTAATTAATATAATTGGTGGCTAGAGCCCCTCGTCCTTGATAACGTCTAAACTCTCCAAGTCGCCATTGATATATGCACTTCTTATAGAGTGTACACGTACGTGTAAATACTTTGGAAAATAAGATTACCTCTTATTATTTTGCCTACACTTGCTTACACTCCTGCCAAAAATCAAATCCACTTTGACTCTGGACTGGAATAAAAACATGCTTCCTCCATTCTTATTCAAATTCTCAAAGGTTGTAATTACCTTATCTCACCTCAGAACTCTTTTACTCACATTTACATATTTTTCTCTAAGGTGGAATCAACTAGAAAAATGGTTTTGTTTGTTTTAAGAAAAGGGTTTTCTTTTGGTTGTTCATAAATTTTTTGATGGGGTTTTCTAAAACTTTTTTGATGCTTTGTTAGGATGTTGGAAACATAAGCGATGCATTTAAGAGTTTAAAAGAAAATTGACTATAGTTTGTATTATAAATCGTTTTTAAAGCCTATTAAATACAAAGTTTTTAACAATTTTAATTTTTTATCGAATTAGCTATTTTTACGAAATACTTCTTTAAATTCCGTTTTAAAAGTATTACAATTTGTGAGTAAATTTAATCAATTAATAGATAGTTCAGATAAGTTAACGGGCACATTTACGATCTACGAAATGGAATGAAGCATATTTTTGTTTTTGTTGTACTTTGGATTTTGGTTTGATATTTCATGAAAAATTATTTTAGAGTACTTTACGGTATTTTTTTGCATTTTGAAGAATCTCACTGAGAATGCAGGAATAAGGAAAGTTTCGACTAAGGAAAAAATACAAACAAATATTACAGCTAGCTTTCAAAGGTATGTGTGTGTATATTTAATGGAGTTTTATCGATCGAAAGACCATTATAGGCTTCTGCTATGTTGGGTTGGAGTAGAAACTGCTCGAGATTTACTTTCTAGACTACGAATTTTAGGGTTTGCAACGAAGAATTTTGTCAAAAATTTTAATTCAATTTTTAAATTTTTACAAAAACGCATTTATGACTGCCTTTTAAACTAACTAGAGATTTCAAATTTATTTTTATCAGTGTTTGTATTGTTGGAATCGAACTTAACAACATTTTGTCGATTTTTTTACAATTTGCACCCGAAAAGTGTGCTAATTGTAACAGTTGCAATCGAAATAAAAATAAACTCAATTTCATTCATACTGTAGACACATTATATGTATTATTATTACACACTCAAGATAATGAATCATCATCTAACCACCAACAATATAAATTATCTTGTACTTAATTCACGCTTGAGATGCAAAAACGCATAAAAATATCTCAGTCAAAGAATTCAGTAATCTTTATGTTATAAATGTTAATTTAAATTTAGTAAAATAAAAACAGCCTGGGTGGCTACAGTTGTTTTTTACAAACCCTGTGCAATAATTCGACTAATGCAATATTCCTTCACTTTCATACATTTTTACTTATTGGAGGGAGCAAGACATGAATTGTGGTTAGAGTAGACCAGGCAAAGGCAACTAAAGGCTAGGCAGGTTGATGTCCAAATGGAATTGATGGTGGCCAGTGTGAAATATCGTGCGAGATGGAAGAGGACATAAATCTGCTCGAAAGCCTTCATCATTCATCACGATTATAGAGGAACGGGCAGTCTATATACCCAAAAGACATTTTTCATACATTCTCGACCCTACACGAACATATTGTATTTAATCACAGGCCTCTCCAAACGTTATCTTACAAAAGTTCACCAAAAAGAGAATTTATTTATTTATCGCATTTAAACACATAAGCACTACTACAGTTGCTTTGCTACTACTACCCTTTACCCTTTCTCTGTCAACTGGACTGAGAGAAACATGCAAATTCACAATGTTCATTTTTTGATTAATTTATCTTAAGTGTACTTTACTCGAAAGTAAATTTTCTAAAGTATGTGTTAGGAATTAAATTATGGGTGTAAATTGTTTTTGAAATATTGGAGCATTAATTGAAGGCTTAAGGGATGGGGAAATTAGCTGAGGGGTTTTTAATCGATTTTATTTCATTTGAAAGAATTATTTTGGAAGTATGGGCAACTAATAGGAAGTACAACATTATTATATATTACTAATAACCGAAACAAGATCTGCAGTAAGGGCAAAGTTAAAAATTAAAAATATAAGCATTTTAAATGGCTTACAACTAATTCGAATTATGAATAAAATTTTATTCGATCTAATTATCACATCTATATAGATTGCAAACTTTAAAATTGCACTGAATATATTATTTCAAGTTTCAAAACATCTTCAGGATATTAAAAATTTCAAAAAAATTAAATATTACTGAAGACTAGTCAGAAGAAGTCATTTGAAAAAAACAAGCATCTCTCAAGATCTCATACGCTTCATTTAAGTCCAAAGGAAATAACTAACGTTGACCAATCCAGGGTCATTAATTCTCTAGTTTTGTAAAAGTAGAATAGAAAAGTGTTTTGAGAGAGATGAAATATGCTAAGCTGCTGGAGGTTGTGGTTTTGCTGGATTTTGACTGGACAGACGGAGAGAGAGAGAGAGTTGAAAAGGACAAAAACTAGTTTGACTTGTCTCCTATTTAGTCTCTGTGATTCTATCTCAGTACAGAGATAATCTCTCTTGTTATTCAAATTCAGTTTTGAGCAACTCTCTGAATCAAAGATGCATTTAGGATTTTTTGTCTATTTTAACTGGAGATATCACACCATCATCATTCCATTGTGTACTCCATTATAATTATTACTCTATTCCTATACAAGGCTTGGCCAAATTCTAAATCACTCGGCTGTACAGAACCAATTGTAAGATTGTAACCACGGTGTACTTCCATTCTTGTAAATTTTGATTTTGGTTTAGCCACAGAGTTAGTTAGAGCTAAACTAAAATTGTGATGCGGGTTTCTCTCTATGTTGTAGATAAATTGGAATAGGTTAATAGTAAAAGTGTTTAGTAAAAAAGTTAATTTTTGCTTTAAGTTTTATCTTTGTAACATGGAAGAAATACCATAATCTAAAAACAATATGGAATTTAATGTTAAAAATTCAGAATAAGTAGGCGATGAACAGCATTTGAAAAATATGAATTTCATTATGCAACAATTTGTTGTCTGAATTTTGAAAATGTCATAATTGAAAAATGGCTGTGTAAGCTTATAGAAAATGTTTAAGCGTATATTAATGTTTTTAAAAATTCTATAATGGGGACAATTGTGTACATACCTTTAATTTACGAAATATTGATGAATTTTTGCATTTCACAACCCTGGTAAACAACCTATCGATATAATACAAAACTTTTATATGCATATAAACCTTGCAATGGCATGAAAGTAAATATAATGTTAAAAATTACTTTAATTATTTGAAACCTAAATAAAAACCAAGTCTTAAAATGTCAATAAAAATCATTTAAACAAATGAAATTTGTTTAATTCCTGCACCCGGGTTTTCTAACTTCCAACCCTTGTTCAAACTCGAAACTTCCTTTCCAATAGATAATCTAAAAGAAATAGTCTATCTATGCATCCATCCAGCAGCCACCATGGTTCAATTAGATTCACATTTCGTATCTGAAAAGCGACAACTCCAAAAAGTGGTTTTCCTTCTTCCTTATTACAATTACAAACTACAACAAAGAGATATCTCGTACTAGAATATAGTAGAGACTATTTAGTATGGATGTGAGGACCCGACCACTCCATCAAGTCTAATCGGAGAGTTAAAATATAATGATGAGGAGAGACTGAAATGTTTTAATTCTAGGCTACTATGCCATTCCCCATACTACTACTCCATATCCAGGGATAATTATAAGGAACTTTTAATCCATTTACGAATATAAATGAAGAAACCTTTCACTCATG
This sequence comes from Isotoma caerulea, assembly GCA_034696405.1. Lineage (NCBI taxonomy): Eukaryota > Metazoa > Arthropoda > Collembola > Entomobryomorpha > Isotomidae > Isotoma > Isotoma caerulea. Next base: position 24,251 of record JAQFZZ010000041.1, on the reverse strand, counting down.
TACATATATTTACTTGTTCTTTCTGAGCTGCTACTGGAGCAACCTTTATAGACAAAACTTGATTCAGATAGAAAAGTAATCTATCTCTTTTGGATCTACATTTTTTGAAATACAAGAGAAAGAAGTTCACTCTTTAAGAGTAAATTGAGCTCAAGAGGTGAAGTGAATGGGAAGTTAGATAGTTCCAGTCGTTAGCTTTGGGGTTTCGATTTTCAATCCAATGTTAAAACTATTTATTATCTTCTTCCTATGTTCTAGGCTACTTACAATGTCTTCACTCTCTACATTGTAGAGAAGAATTTTATTTTATTTTATTTTATGTATTATCTATTTCGACTATCCAATCCACCATCCTTCCGTAGTTTAGTATAGTTGTTGTAGTTGTGTAACAGGAATTGTGTAAGAAGAAGAGAGAGAAAAAAACCGACAATTTAAATTGGCCTTTGAAGAGACGATTAAATTACCTTTATAATTATTATAATGGCTTGGAAAGCTACTTGACTGGGTAATTGTTGATGGAGGATTAAAAGGATATGCTAAAAGATTTTGAGAGATTTACGAAATTTTGGGGATTTGGAATGAAATTGGATTGTTTATGTACTTTAAAAATTTTAGTTTGAAAGTTGATAATGCCGAATTTAAAAAAGTCCATCATATTTATTAAGATATGAAAAGAAATTAGGTAAATCCATTCTTTTAAAATGTATATTTGTAAATGAATATAAAATGTCTTGTCAATCTGCTGTACTGAAAACTCAAAATTATAATAATTAAGAAAAAGTTCCTACAATGTCATTTTCTTAAATTCTGATTTTCATATTTTGTATTCACAAAAAATAAAGCCTCAAAAACCTCCAGTTTGAATAATAATTTATAGATAATAATTTAAGCTCTCAAATCTACAACAAAAAGAAACATCTTTATTTATTTAAAATGATAGCATAACAATATACAATACATAATTGAGATAATTATAAATGCACCTAATTTGCATTAACAATTAAAAAAACATTGAAAAAAAGTAGGTAACTCTTCGCCTTCTACTTATCATTAAGCAATTGAATTCTGCTATATTCTGAGAGTCAAACAACACAAATTCAATTAAAATAACACGAAAATAATACTTGTGAGAATAGCAACATTGAACTTAAGGAGTACGTTTAGTTTAATGAGTGCAAGGTAATCGAGTACAGTTTTACAATTTTACATGCGACTTATTACACACAGCATGCATCAAGTTTGGGTTGGGATTTCACGATCTATTTGACAGGTTACATTTTCGCTTTTTTACTATTATCTCAACCTGCCAACTGCCTACCTTAATAATCCAGTGTAATTGCACCACCACCTTAGACTTAAAAGTTAAAAGCAAACAAACCTGGCCAATTAACAATTAACTTGATTATTATTATACGTACACTGTTAAGTGTGTGCTTAACCCTACCTAGCAGTAGTAATTTCATTAGTGGAAATTCTAGGATATGTTTGCATACTCTGAAATATGTAAAATTGTAAAGGAGAAGAAATACGGGATGGAGTGGCATGGCATGGCGGTGGGAGAAGGCAGAGGTGGTTTATTTTGATGGGAAGGAAGTGCCAGACTTGTTGACTTGAGTGTGGTTTTTTATTCAATTTTTATTGCCAATGATCATCAACATAATCATAACAATAATCATATTGGCTAACGGGGAACAAGCAATAAAACAATGAGGATTATTTAACTCCCTTTTAATGTCTTCACTTACAAACACACTTTGAATGAATGTTTACGCTTTGAAAAAACACTTGTATTTTTTTACACTAACACTCATTTAGATACTAATTCTTAATAATAAATGCTTTCACTTTAAGTTTACCGACTTGGTTAAAGAATATTGGTTGTTTAGTGGGGGAGTTTGGTATTAAGATTAAGAAATAATTGACAGTTGGAGACGGGTGGGTAAAGCTTAATTGTTTTTAGATTTTAAATGAATGGGTTAAAATGGAGTTTGTGATTCATGAGTTTTAATTAAAGTGATTTCAATTTACTGGAATCAGGGCCAGAAAAAGAAGGCGCATGGAATTCTGTCCGTGTTTTTATATTTAATTTATTAGGATCTATAAAAATTAATATTGCAAATAATTTGTGTAAAGTGAAAACTAATACCAATTTCAATCTTGTACATCTATTTGTGAGCAGGAGATTCCAGCAGGTAACAATATTTGTTATTGGTGGATTTTTTTTTGCTGAAAGATTTTGCACATTGGCTTTAAAATAACTTAATTTCACAAGAAATAATCTCCACAAATTTTTCAAACCAATTACGAAAGAAATAAAATTACAAGCACCGTCATTATTTAATTCCAAAAAGTTAATTGAACGAGCTTTTATTCTGCGATTATGATTGGAACATAGTTGTTATTTATTCTCAATTGTTTGTCTGCCTGTTGCTGCAATACCTTAATAATTATAGCGCTTCATGCATTTCTCTGTTAATATTTATTTGACTTTTAATTATGTCATTTCATTAAATTAAGCATTTCGAATCGGTGATTTTAAAGCACAATTTTGAGTGAACCAGAAAATTTCTCTGTTCCTACAAAACTCTAGGATGGAAATGATAGAAGTACTAATAGTAAGCTTTCTTACGACCCTGTGTCCTACTCGTTGGAGGGATATTAATCGTAATTGTAATATTTGTAATCATTCTCAATTCGAAGGGTTAATAGTTTACATAAAATAAAGGGCTCTTTAACAGTTAACTCAAGTGTCCAATGTTCTCCTTTGATCAACCGATCTCAACACAGTGCAAGTAAAAGAAACTAAAGAGATGGAATCACCACCACTTCCTTTTCTCACCCCATTATTCTCTTTGAAATATTTGACTCAATTTCAAACACTGATTAACACTTTGTTTTATTGTAATTTTTATTTTATGTTTTTTAGTCAGATCTCAAGGCTTAAAGTTAAGAAAATAGGCATAGCACTCAATCTCAATGACAGTTGACGGTAGACTTTCAAAATTAAGATTGAAATTTTGGATATAATGTAACATAATAATATTTTAATGTTTTTAAATATAAGGAATAAAATTAATCGTTGAATGCACCGTAAACGGTAGTCAATTTACCGCAACATTTTACAGCACACGCACTTTTTTATTACTCAGATTAAATAATAGATAAAAGCATTTATATATAATTTTTCTATGTAAATAAATGGAATGCAGATGCTTATTTGAATCAGTTGATATTGACTGTACATGCTGAAACATAAATTCAGAGGATTACAAGTTGAAAGGAAGTTTACGACTTTTTAAACACAACTGTAAAACAAGCTTTGATGAGATCGTTAAATTTTTATGCGAGTTTGAGTACCCTGCTTTGGATTTATATCAATTGTGAATGGCGTTTGAGAGTCAATTGGAATATTATGTTTTATTATGTTGGTTTTTCATGTTTTTAACGTAATTTCAACATTGTTTTGTAAAATAATCTAGGTGCAGAGATCTCCTACATTGCACCTTTAAATCAAATTATTAAGAAAATACCTTTTCAATATTGATCACAAATATAAAAAAATGAATGTAAATAAGTGTCGCCATACTTTGCTTTTTCTGCTAAAGATCTGTCCCAAAATAAATGTATTTTTGAAATATTTTTAAAAATCGAAATAGGTAACGATTTCTGATTCAAAACGGATATAAAACCATAGTAAAAGTTATCCCTAGCAGATTGCAAAGGGATTTGATTGACATTGAGCCCTCCCCAATTCCCTAACTTTTACTTTCCGCCATTCTCCGTCCATCTTTTTAGAAAGTGATTGACAGGAGGGAGTCTCCAGCTACAGAATAGAATGTCATCCCCAATTGAATACAGTGAAAGTTGTGACATTTCAGTCGTAAAATCAAACTCTAAAGGTTACGCAATTTCGTGTAGAACGGTCATAAAGGTGCCTTAGGTTATACAATAAAATTCCTTTGAAATAAAAAACTTTTTTTCTCGTGGCTCACTTTATTACAAATTCGAAATAATTTTTTTTCAATTGCAAGTTTCAGATAGAAATTTTTAAAAACTATTTACAAACGTAAATGGTTCGATGAAACTTCAAATGCTAGTTTTTTTGTAAAAATTATTTTTTAAATTTTGATGACACTCAGTTGAAATTGGCAATAAAAATTTATTTAAATTGCTAGTAGATAGCGAGCCGAGACCTTTGTATATTACTTTATAATGTTATAAAGCAGTGACAATTCTTAAAAATCAATTTAGGTAATTTCAAACCAAAAAATCACCTACATATTATGTGTGACTCACTTATCACTGAAATCAGAATTTGATTTTCTAATACATGCTAAAAATAAATAATAATTTAAACAAATTCCCTTCCATAAATTAAACCTAAAAGTTAAGAAGTATTGTCAACTAAGTATTCCCATTTCAATGAAAAATATTAATAAATCAATGCTTTTTTTCCAACTTGTATTTATTTTTGTTTCGTAAAAATAATCGATGTTTTCTTAACACGATTTAAAATGAATAAAATGTATTTTTATTTTGTTATTTTATTTTTTTATAAAAACTGTCTCCTCTCCTTGCACATAAGAGAAAAAGGCAAGAGAGAAAGGCAAACGCCTTGGTAAAAAAAGTGTATGAAGGACCAAGGGATTTGAATGCAAGACAAGAGTAGTTAAAAAAGTAGTACGAAAATAATAATTCTATTCGGTTGACAGAGTTAAGAAGGCGTATTTCTCATAAAGCCAATTCCCACTCATCGAAAGTGTAATAAATCGAAGCCTCCTTGGTTCCTCCACTTTTTTCTCACTTCCAAGATAAATACCGTAAATCTCAAAATCTAACTAACCTTTCGAATGTTTTAAGGAAAGAGACTGGATGGATGTGTGGAGCAAAAATAAATTAAATTACCTACATGACACGACATTTTCATCAACAGGGTTAAACTACTTGGTTTTCAACCATGCATGTCTAATGCTAGAAACTATTTGCACTTTTTCACTCTCAGAGAGAGAGGAAAAAATAGTTGGAAATCTTTTCGGAAGAACGACTAGACACGGAAGAAATATTTAAACTTGTAAAACTAAACAAGTTCACTGGTGATTTATGACTTTAGACTGTGGAAAAGGAAAAAATCGTATTTTTAAATCATCACGTTCCCTTAATCCTTTTTCGATTCGGGGATTTTCTTTTTCGAGTAAAAAAAACGGGAAAATAAAAAAAGGAATTGCAGTGGTTTTGGACACATTTTAGAAATTTCATCGAGTTTTGCACAATTTTAATTTTAAAACACGGTCATTTTTTAACCTTTATTATTATAATTCATAACTACTCCTCAAATGAAAAGTAGGATGAAGAATGATCATTTTAGAGGCTACTTGGGAGGTTTTGACAGCTTTTGAACCTGAAATTAGGGAAATTTGAGTATTTAAAGCGATTTTGATAAATTGATCATTTTACGTGATAAATATTTTATTCGAAACGAAACAGATCTACTATACATTTAACCATTAAATAGGCGTTCCAGAAATGTAAAATTGTCGTCCAACTAAATTATATTTAAACAATTTCCCACATAATATTCTTCAATGTTTTGACAGATTGAGTCGTAACTATATTTTTGAATTTGTAATTTTTCAAAGGTTGAGTTATACTTTAACGTGCAATTTCAGCAACATTCAAATAGGAATTATCAGAACCAATTTTGCAATGTCTTATCAATGGCTAATCATTTGATATCAAATTTGCTCACAACTCCATACAAAGATACATTTCTTATTAGAAAAAGTATTCCAATTATTTATTAAACTAGAAAAAAGAAAGAAAGACTGCAGAAAAATAGTAAACATTTAAAATCGGATGTATTTGAGCTAGAAGCTTTTTCTACTTTATTACAGTTTATAAACTGCAATGCGAATGAATGTAACTTTAACAGAAAGTTAGTGAAATAATAATATTATAAATATAAAAAAAGAAGAAATGGTTGGGCGGATTGGATATTGGATTGGATTGCATAGCATTGGTTGGGACAGAGGCAGAGAGTAAATCTCTTGAAGCTTAAGGAAGTAAATCTATCTGTAGCTCTTGAGTTATTTATTCATTTAGAAAGACTCAACCCATCCAACATTTGTACTTTGTACTTTTTTATCCTAGCTAAGAAATTGGAAAAACATCACAGAGACAGAGAGAGAGAGAAAGAGAAATAGAAGAGTTGTGACTGAGCTTTGCAACTAAATCCATTTACAACTTTGGCTAGTGAATGCAGCAGTTGAGTAAAAATTTCTCGACTGAAATCCATCGACGAAGTTTGAAACTAAAAAAAGAAACTGGGAAGAAAAAAGGGAAATTATGAGATGGAGAAAAAAGAAAAAAAAAACTTTCTTTGCTAAATTGAGTCTTAGTTTTTCACTTATTTTTCTTTGTGTGTACAAATAGCAGGGAGACGTTCTAAGTTTGTAAGTCTCTGCTGGTGAATGGACTAAAGTAGGTACTTTTATTTTCAAAGTTGGTAAAAATAGCAGTTTTATTAACTTTTCGAGATAAAAGGATTAGTTTTTTGGGCAGGAGAGGTTTCAAAGTTTGCAAATGGATTTTACTGAAACGGTGGATTTATGAAATAGGGCTTTATGAATTTTTCGAAATCTTGGCTTCATTTGAGTAAATTTATTGTTGTTTTTCTAATCTTGCTATGAATAAGCTGTTTGGATATGCATCTGGTATTAAATATACAATTAAAATTGACCACAAATTATAAATGTGGCTTTTTAATGCCTGCATTAAAACAAACTTAAAAATTTTAACGTTAAAAAACTTTTCAATACAATTCTTCTCGAAGTACAAACAGCTAAACAGTATAAATATCCCGAAAAGGAAATTCTACACGTTTTCGGTGACTTGCAAGCACATAGAATGGGGGCGGGGCGGGTTTCCTTCCATCCGCAGAAATCGATCGACGGGGAAACCTACTACCTACCACCACCACTGCTACCAACCATCATCCTTGTTTTTAAAAATACCAACAAGGACTTTACCAACCGGGTATTTCTCTAAGAGAGACAGAAATCTTCATTTGGGAAAGAAAATGGATTTTCGATCTGTTTTACCCGTCTTCGGGTATTTATTCTAAATAAGGTTGTATCTGTTAAAGAAATCTGCAATGTGTGTTCAAATTGGGGATAAAAATTTAGTAGAATATTTGCAAAAGCATTATTGAAATAGTTTGCAAATGATGTGAAGGTAAATAAAGAGAAAGGTTAAAAAGGTTGAGTTTTTATTTGATGATCTTTTTGTGGATAATTTAAGAGGATGAAGAGATGACATTGATTGCGGGCATTACAAGGCTAGATTGGTTTTGTGCCTGGTCCCACCCCCATTGGGGTTGAGACAGCCCCATTATGATGACCATTCTCATCAGCATCATTTTTATTTCATTATTATTACCATTTCCCTTGTTTTATTATTACAACTTACTACTACTCTATATTTCTTACATTCCCAATAGTCCTGTATCTACTATGATGTTTTTTAATACTACGTATTTTATATTTTTGTAAGTTAGTTTAAGATGATCTTAAAGACTCTTGGATAATACGCACAGAAGATGAGATTATATGCAGTTAAGTTTTGTATAGTGGAGCTGGTAAATATTAGATTTATTTTCAGAAATTTTGTCAATCTTTCTAATTCTGAAGTTCTGATTAAGATATTTTTGCCATTTTAGCCGTGAAGATACATTACCTATTTAAAGTAAAGAATTTAAAAACAGCACAGAAATAAATAACAAACCGCTTTGTATTAACTTAAAATTTGCGATGCTTCCTTTCTTGCGCGTTGAAATACAATTTAAAAGTGATGAAATGAATTAGGGTTCACATTTAAAATGTTTCGAAATTTTCATCCTTCTATTTTTGACTGTTTTAAAATCTTCATATTTCTAATCCCTTTCTTTGCTACAAACTCATATTCTAAATTCCTATTTAATTGTCAATGGCAAATCTCCTATTATTAGGCGTTGTTGCAGAGTAGTGTTTGAGCAGATGAAATTTGACAATTTATAAAATATATTTCATTGGCTCAGCGCAATTTTTTAGAATTCGCGTTTTATCTACGAGAGATTTATGTAGAATTGTTTTAACCATAAGGCATCTGCTGTTTCACTTCTTGATCATAGGGAATCCTGTGTTTTCAATTCAAACTATTTTCATTGCAAAATATGGACATCTTATTTTCTGGAAGTCGAAACATTTATAACGAATTGCAGTGTGAGTCAATAAAAATCTTTAGAAAATCATGATCGATTTTACAGTAAAAAATTAACTCACTAAATTGAATCGTTACTTTATTCCTAAACATTTTTTGCACATAAGATTTACGATGCGTTTTTATGATTCCTTTAACAGGAGATAAAAAGCCGTGGCTTTTATTCGATTTTAATATTCCTTCAGACTTGTGCTCCTTCACTTAATCAATATTTGTTGTGCAATTCATCCAACGCAATAAACAAAATATTCTTCGATTTTTACTCAAGTTTTTTCATTCAAAAAAACTGAATACCTTGTGTGCTTTTGCAATGCTTTAAAATGTAAGCCGTAAGATAATTTTTTTCCTCAATGGAAGAAATGAACTGAGCTGTAAAAGTTTTATTGGTAGTTAAATGTCAATCAGACAATACGATTGAATTCAACTCTTTCAACATTCAACAGGGAATTACCCCTTAGGCTATGTATATTACACTATGGGAGTTGTAGCAAAGACATTTTTACTCTTATTTGAAACCTCATCCTTTCACTGTTTTTATTCACTGTTTTGTTTACAATACAATACAAAGAGTTTAAGAAAAGAGTTAAGTTTACCTTTCAGCCTTGGATTGGATCTTTCTATCCGTATTCTTTTGACATGGATGAAGTTAAACTTGATGTTGATGGGAAGAAGGAGAGACACATTGTATAGGACCACCACTGACACTTTTTTATACCTTACAAATTGTTAGTGTTTAATGAACTATGAGTTTTAATTATTTATTAAAAAGCATTTTAAATTGTAAAAAATTGGGAATCGATGATGCTGAAACTTTGAAATGTAGAAAATGGCTCCAGGACGCCTTTTCCCTTTCTATTGGTTATCAATATAAATATAAAAGGATGACATAGGGTTAGAAAGAGGGACTTATAGGCTATAGGGTTTGGATATAGCCTCAAGGGTTGTCCATTTATTAAGCGTGAGTTACTAACTGTAATAAGGGATGGGAGAAAGGGTCCTTGATTTTTATGGATGCTACTTATATAGAAAGGGATAAGTTACACTTTTACCACCTAGGAGGGTCCTTTTAATAGCTTTTTGTTACGTAAGAGATTTTAACAGTTTTGGGTCTGCAGATAGTAAGTAGGTTGGGATTTGGATATAGGAAGAGGCAGTTGAACTGGACTGTTGGATTGCAGATGCATTTCCTTTGAGTCTGGATAGGATGTAGTTTAAGGGCCATTTTGAAATGTTTTCTTATATTGTATTGGTTTATTGAGGAAAGTGAAAGGACTTTTTCAGGGGCAAGGTCGATTGCATAACGGAATGGAATGAATGTACACTAACGTTTTATATATATATCATTTTAATGCTATAAAGCTACTCCTTCAATAGATTAGCTTGTAAATCCCTTCCATGCGATTTTAGTTGTGGGTGAATTTTTTAAATGATAATTATTATTTGAAAGTAAATAAATTAAATTAGGAAAGACTGTATTTTAGTGTTAAATGTTTTAGGAAGAAATTTTAATTGAAGTTAAATGCCGTGAGAAATAAAATCGGGTAAGTAATAACACTATATTCGATATAGAATAACCCTTAATCGGTCTCAAATTTAATGAAATAATTAAATGGAGACTGGCCATAAAACCTCAAAAGATTTCTATCCATTAATCTATTTAATCTTAAAATAAAAATTTTCTATAATGATTCCTCTCATTTTTTTCCTTTGTGAAAGATTGTATAAAAATGAAACATTCATAAATATTTTAACATAAAAATTCAGGATTTCCTAAAATATTAAAGTTGAGTCGATCGTTTGTTTTTAAATCCAGGTAATAAATATGAGTTCATCCTGTTCCGCATTTAACAATAGGGATGTTTAGTAGTTTCGCCTCGGAGGGCTAAGAATTCGCTGAAAAAGTAAGTTGAAAGAGTTGTAAGGGGATTGGAATGGAATAAATATTCGTAATCGCTATTCATTATGTTCTGTGTGTGCGTCGAGTCAACCTTATAGAAAACTCTTCTAGTTAATTCACTTCACTCTTTCTGAAAAATGAATTCTACAAGAGGAATTTGATATAGGAGAGAGAGAAAGAGATGCTTAGTTAGGGTATGCAAGTCCATGTCAGTTCCTTCAAGTATGTTTTTCGTATACTCATTTGGTATGGTGTGTGTGAGTAAGTTTTCGTTTGAACTTGAAGTGGCATAATTAGAGAGATAAATCTCAGACTGCCATCATAACTCTTCTGGCTAAACACGAAGTATTTATGCATGCAGAATGCAGATTCAACCGAAGAGAGAGAGAGAGGAAAAAATTAGAATTTTAAGTTTCAAACTTAAGAGCTTTTTATAAATCGTTGGGCGATATTTTACTTCGTTGTCTTTACACTAGCAGTTTAATGCAGCAGAATTTAGGGTCCAGGGTCAGAGTGGAGTCAGAGAAAGTATTATTGAAATTCACATTAAAAATAATTTTTTGGCATTTTACTCCCTGAAAGTGTGATTTGTTAAAAATTGCACGTTTTCAAATATTTCAAATCTGAATTTAATTAAATTGTAAATTTTTGATGATATTAATGACTTTATAGCCTTAATTAACTTATGCAAAATCTTAGGCGTAATTTATAAACAGAGTTATACCTCAATATATTAAAAGTATTTACAATGTTATTATTATTTTATTTCACCTTTAACGCTTAATATTTAGTATTGAGATTGTAATAAGGTTTGGCTATACTTTATATTGTTTTGTGTAGTACTGAATTAGGTATTCTGCTCGAAAGACTAGCTCATTCATTTACTTAATTTTTTAGCCTACGTCGAGACTTTTGTGAAACGAAAAAGACATAGGACGAGATATGAGTACAAAGGATGAAGAAGGAAACTTTTAATTTTTTAATCATACACTGAGACTTCATAGGTGGATGTGCTCTTCTCTGGCTTAAGTCGCTTTGAAATATTTGACAGATTAGTTTACAACTATAAATCATTTCTGAGGGTTTTTTTGCAGCAGGGAGATATTATATGTTAAAGGCTTGGTATTAGTAGAAATTGTGCTTGAGTAAAGTACCTTAACCTTAACCTTGTCAAGAAAGTAATTGTTTTATCAAATTTGTCAATACGTTACGTTATATCAATACGTCAGGTAAAATTGTTGAAAATTTACCTGAACAACTTTGAAAACTAAAAAAAATTATTAGGATTTACATTTGAAAATTACTTTTAATTTTGATGTGGCATTCAAAATAAAGGTGATTTGAAAGCCATTTTTCATCTTATGTAGATCAAATAAACTTTTACAACTAGACACAGTTGGAAATCGTTTTTATCATGGCCATGAAAGACTTAATTTTAAAGGGGATGCATAAATTCTTATATTTTACAATACTTCAGATTCTGTTTACTGATATTTTAAATGAAGTAAACGCCTTAATAAATACATTAATTTAGCCAATTAAATTTGATTTGATTAACCTAAAACGAGACAACTTTTAACTCTGCAGTGCAATGCAGTCTCAGCCACAGCGACCTTATTTATTGCATCGGCTTCCATTCTAATTATAGCATATTTGAAAACTTTGTTGTTTTTAATATACTTCGCCTGCAAATTAAAATATTAAAAACTTCATTGTATATTTAGAAACTTCGCTATCTGCATTCTAGTCTATGATAATTTAAGCTAAGACATAATTAAATTGGCCTGCAACATACCCAATGTCACATTTTCCTCCGATTTGCCTCCAACATAACATAACATAATACCAAATAATTTTTCTTCTCAACCCGACTCGCCTGGTTAGGCTTGGTTGGTCAAAAAGTGAAACTGAAAGTTGACTTTGACTTGAGTATAGAATGGATGCATTAGTATTGAATTCGTATAAATTTGTTAGCCTTTTCGCCCTTGACTTTTGTTCTTTTCCTTGCATCTATCTACAATTCATTCATTCATTCATTATTCATTGAAGATGACATTGGCTAAATTATTATTTTCCATTTCTAAAGGATTCATCATCAGCCAACCAACCTAAAAGGCTGAAATGTGTACACAGACTCAGAGAGAGGATTGTATTTCAAAAAACCTGAATTCTATTCTTTTACAAAGAGTAGAGAAATCTCATCTCACAAACTTAACTTGTTGAATTATTATTAAACTTTGCATTCTTCAGCTAAATAAATAAATAAAGCATGGGATGTGCAAGTTAGGTTGACTTGAGAGACTCTGGCCTGGGCATTTCATAACTTCTTAAAATCTCTCCTTATTATTCTTGTCCAGTCGGACTGAAGAAACCAGAAACTCTGGATTTTTTATTCAAAAGGAAAGGCACAAATTGCATTTTAGATACAGATGAGATTTCCTATTTTGTACTTTGCATCAACCCTGCCCTTTGGAGGAAAAAAAAATTTTTGGTGTGCACGAACGAATGCACTGTACTCTGTAATTTAGATGAGAGTGGTATTTACAATTTCTAACACTGTGGGTTTGAAGTTTTGAAGGTTAACTTAGTTTTATGAAATACACTTTTTAACTGGTTTATTTTGCTTGGAAAAATTATACTACGATTTTAATTTGCTTGGTCCAATTTGTTTTAGAAGAAATTTCAAATTGGCATGATTAAAGGTGCAGATAAGTTAAGGAGGGGGAAAGCCGCCTATGCAAGGTTATTTTTGAGTTGAATTGCGAACTTGAATTAGATATTGGGGAAATACACTCAAAACCAATGTTCAAAATGGAAGGCTCTTGAATAATAGCCTTTAGTGGAAATAAAAAAAATTAAAATTAACTTCTAAAATTAAAATTTTTAAATGTTTTTTTTAATCCGAAGGAACTCAAAATAAAGAAAAATAAATTAGCAAGAGCAGAATAACAGAATTAGGATAAAAATGGCTGATTTCAAAGCTGAAAGCAAAAATATAATTGTAAAATTATTTTATACTTAAGGGTAGGTTGGACGGATCCATTTCTTTTACTTAATCAGCAATTCAGCTTGAAAGTGTTAACTATTAAATGGATGTTAGAGTAATTTCAATTTGAAATGGATAAAACTATAGATTATAATTGAAAAAACGAGTTCTAATTATTTATTTCATTTATTTATTTAAAACAGAACGAATGTCAAAAGCTTCAGTTTGTTTGTAGGCACTTTTTGTAAAATGAATAAAGTATAAAATGAGATAGGGAAATGGTATGAAATCACGCAAAGTTAAATTTAAGCTTTGTATGGGAACAAGTAGTAAATCATAAGGTGGAGGTGCATACATATAACACCCAGGTAGTGGAGAAGTCAGATATTTAATTCGATGCTGGAAGTGTCAACAAGAACAAGAGGGACAACATAATAGCAAACACTTGAGGGTTGACATCACCAGTCACGACACGGTCACTCGCATATTATATTCAATTTCATGTGGAGTGGAATTGCATGACATGGACGGAGTTGACATGCCACTTTACCTCCTTTCGTACCTCTACTCTCAACAAGCAGTTACTACCAAAGGTTGAATTATTGGCACTTTTGGAATTGTTCAGAAATTGTGTGGGTGGATCATAATCGAAATTTCGGCTTTAGTTTGGGGTCAATTAAGGGCTTTAAAATACAGAGAAACCCTTTTTTGGTTATGGGATGGACCTACGGGAGAGCATAAAACGACCTTTGCGGACGCATGCTGTCGGGTTTTTTAAACAGCGGATCTACAATCTTCGGATTTAAGCCTTATTTTTCATCGCTGTATTTTCAAAGTTGAGTCGGAAAGGACTTTGTATGGTATTGGTATTGATTTACATCTGTAGACATTTTAAAAAATTTCCTATTATTATCCCTTTTGGCCTACCTATGACCTACAATGCAACTCTTCAAACTGCCCAACTAGGTTGCTGTTAAACAATTAGCTAAAATAGAAACAAAATAATTGTGAACAAAACTTAAACTCAAATAAAATTTGTTAGAGAAGTGCGTTTTTGCCCGTAGTATGTTTTATGATTATGTAGGTACAGGTAGGCCAGTATAAGTGTGAGGTCGGTGGTTATATGAGGTAAAATATATAATGGATCATTCCATTCAATCTTCTCGTCAGCACAGGAAGAAAGGGCATTAATTTGAAGTGGATGCATGTGCCAATCCACACGGATGTTTTACTGAGCTAAATTAATTCGTAATTAATTACTAGTACGCTTTAACCATGCAATAACCTTACAAACTTACTCCACTCTGTTCTTCCCTCCTATAAGAACAGTTGGCTTAGCATGTTCAATGTTCAACGAAGGCTTTGCTGAACTCTACTTTTTGCGTAAGCTTTTTTTTACAAAAGTGCAAATCTTGTTTAAGCCTTTGATGATTTATTGCAATGGCCAGTGGCCAGTGGCCAGACCACGTATGTGCTTGTGACAGGCTTAACGAGATTTTGCTTGCTTAAACACTCAATGATAAAATTAATGCATGCAAGGCAAGAAAGTCAACTCACACATGTGAAATATAAGGTCAAAGGTGAAGCGCAACTTTGTTAAAGTATTAAAACTTTACTAGATTAATTGATAGAAAATATTAATAGAGTCTACAAGGAGCATTTTGAATTCATTCAATTTGCGTCACTTGTCACCTTCACCCGCTAAAAAAGAGCAGTTAAAAATGTAAATTAGTCATATTCATAGTCTTTAATCACAATTATTTCGTAATTTCAAAATTTCTGAAATTTGAAAGAATTTGATCGGAAGTTTTAACTTAAAACATAATAAGACTTTTCTAAAACAGCAACTATAATATAGCATTAAGATCTTTTTAAGATATTTTAAAAACTGTTTTAAATGGCATCACAATATATCACACAAGTTTCAAAATTAATCCACTTAACCGATTAGTTTAAAAAAGAAGAAATTTAAAAAATTTCCAAATACGATTTGTCAATGTTTGTATTAAACATGATTTTGTTTTCATCCATTTATTTCAGTCATTTTTCATATGTAATTCATTGCAAGTAGATTAAAAGGATTTAAGTAGTGTAGTAGTAGGTTGTTATATGTAATTTTAATTTATAAATGGTAAATTAGTAATTTTTCAGAGTGTTTTGGCGCAGCACAAAGAGAACAAATAAAGCAGGAAGGGATTAATGAATGCAAACTGCCTGAACTTGGTTATTATTAAAATTTTCTAGTCAGGAGCAGTCTCTCTGTTCAGAATTAATGAATGAATAATTAGAGCTTAAGTACAAATATCAGGGTACTTTGTTACTCACTTTTTGTGCGTGTTTAGTGTATTAAACCTTATGCTTTTTGCAGAGGAAATTTAGTAAGGGCTTGTATTTTTCATTAGGGTTTGTTCTTCACAGGGTTTTTGGGCATTTATATTTTTATAAAGAGAGAAATCCCCGATGAGGTAAACCCTTTTTATTTGGATTTATATCAAAGAGGGAAGTTACATCAGAGAGGAAAAGCATGTGTGACGAGGCTATTTTTAAGCTCGTAATGAGTCCCATAATCATAATTATGATTGACCATTAGAATTTTTTCAAGTGAAAAAGTTCGCGTTATTTTAGCCCATTTAAAAAAGCAGCTCTTTTGACTTGAGTGGATTAACATAATAGAATACACTCAGGATAATATTATTCTCTGCTAATGTTTAATTCATAGTGGGCAACACTTGCATGTCAGAGTGTGATTGACTCAGAACAAATTCACCCTGCTTTGCCATTCTTGCTAATTATCCAGAATTAATTACTTGTCTCTTTCAACAATTTGAAATTACATTTGCATTTTCACCTTTTAAAATTTTACCACCTGCACAGTGTTTGTCATGATGAATAGATGATGGAGTGCATTTTTAATTTGGTTTTTATTTTCAAAAATATTTTGGAAGTTTTTTAATGTTAGTTTTATAAGAGTGTTATTTTGGATGACTTGTGCACTTGGTTTTGATAGTTTAATTGAAAATTATGGAAATTGAGAGTAAACAGATACATTTACGTAGTAAGAAAGTAAAGTAAAATGGCTATGCGTATTAAGAATTTAGTTAATTAGTAATAAAATACTTCTTATAAATCGTTTTTTATTGATATTTTAAAAATATATTTAAACTACCTAGTATAATTTAATGTATATTAAATACGTAACAACTTATTAGACATGACGACACTCAAATAAAGCAAAAGTAAAACATTTAAAAAGCAAGATTTAAAAATTTTTTTAGTTATATTTACCTGAATCCCATACACCTGTACTTGAATTGAAATGCTCAAAATCTGTTTGAATTTTTCTGTTAAAAAGATTGTAAATGAAATCGTACTTTCTAAGGAGCTTATTTACCTTAAGGGGCTTTTTTGACCATTATGGGTTTATGAAGAATCAAACCCAGCGTCAGTGGCAAACGCTGGAAATAAGCATAATAATATTTTAAAGATAAGCTTAGATTGTGAAATCAGCAGCGTAGCCCTATTTCTTCATATAGATTTTACTAAAAATATAAAATAATTTGAACAATTTTAAAGAAAGCTAAATTTTCTCCTGCTAGCGGAAGGAAGTACGGTCCTATTTGACATTAAATTGTGTTTGTTGAGCTCGAAATAATTGGGTTGTCTTCTGGTTGGTATTTTGTTGAAGAGATTCTTCTTCCCTGTTGCCTGTCACTCCTCAGCACATTTTATGATTTCAACTTGAAGAATATCTGTGACACTGACAAGACAACCCTATCCCATGTTCCATGTTGTCTCTATCAGGACTTTTTGCAATTCCACTTTTTGCATCCTTTAGGCCCTGCATGGATCTATGTGTGTGCATGGATGGATGGATGTACACAGGGAAATTTTTATTACTCGTAAAATTCATACTTAAAACTACAAAATAGTCGTAAAACCTTGGGCTGACGTTATACGATCTAACGTAAAGAAAATCCGTCTTTTTCAAAGGGACTTACCTAATATTTCTACCAAATTTAAATCAGTTGGTCAAAAGATTTCAAAGAGGAAGGAAGGAAGAATTTATGATGGAATTGTAATAAAGAGGAAATAAAAATTTTGTTTTTTTATAAAAAATTTTTAGAAAAAAATTCATAAAAGAAAAAGGTGTCTTTCTTCAAGGGAAAGAATAGAAAGGAAGGAACATCTGCCTTTTGTGTTGTGCATTTAGACCGTGGTTTGTGTTTGGGTGACTTTTCTAGGTGCATTGGGTCCAATCCGTTGTCTTCATATAGTGGAAGTGGTGGGCATTGTTGGTTTTTGTGTGTCGTAGTGAGATGCGATTGGAAATTTAAAAATAAATTCTAAAAAGATTTGAAATAAAAATTAATGGTTTATGAAGAAATGAAATTTGAATTTCGGAAATCAAACGTCTACCAAGAAATTCAAAAAACGTAATTAAATAACTTACATGGAGAATTTCAAGCAAGTTGCAAATCTTTGGAAAAACGTTAAAAATTCCTAAATAAAATTCCATAAATTTTCAAATATTTAAAGTTTCTGCAATAATTATATAAAAAAGGCCAAAAATCACATAAAACATCTGAAAAGTTTTCTCAGTTTGTGTTGATAGGTTAAAGAAGCAGAAGCCAACTGCGTGTGAATAAATTTTTAGAAGCCGACTTCTCCGTTCAAATTGTTTATCGTGTTTCGTGTGTGATGTGATGATTTTAAAAATGTGCAAAAAAGCCTATCTGCAATCTACCTTGTCTATTAACTAACGACAACCTACGCAACGTTTCTTTCTAGTTTCTACCCTAGGCACAAAAAGAAGAATCCTGTTCGAGTGAGATAAGCGAGAGAGAGAGAGGGAAAAGCGCATCTGATAATATGGAAAATGTAAATGTGAGTAAATATTCTTGAAAGAAAAAAGAAACGATTTAAAAAAATAGGAAGATTCATTAAATTATAAACAAGGGCAATCGTCTATCTATCTATCTCTTGTACTATCAACAAGGCAATTAGACCAGACTTTGCAGCTCCTTCACCATCACAAATCTTATTCTCTTTTTACTTTTCTAATATACTCTAACAGGCTGCAATTACATCGTGTGTTTGAAATATACTAGAATATACTAAATGTGTGTCTAGTTGGATGATTGGATGTTGGTGGTGGTGGAGGTTTTTTGCAACTTTGCCAAAACTGGATTGGTAACTAGAATACAATATATGGACAAGGCAGATGAATTTATTTGAATGCTTTAAGAAAATTGTTAAATTTGGAGAAAAAAGGGCTTTGGGCACTTGATGAAAGGGTCCAGTACGGTTTTTTAAAAAGGGTATGGCATTTTTATTTTGAATTGTAAAGCTTAAACTTTGTTTAATTTTTAATGTGATTTTAAATGTATTATAAATAAGAAAAGATGAAAAGATTCGCCATATCGTAAAAATATTATTGACTACATTAAAATACAAATTTTTGTTTACAACAGAATTTTACTGGATTGAAGAGTGAACAGCAAAAATTAATATAATTTGGCAAACTATTAATTCATATATTTCCGAAATTTAAAAATGAAAATAAAACAGAGACTACTCTTTAAAAATTTCAAAATTTTCAAAGTTCCTCATAATTTTTTTAATTTACAAATTAAATTACTAATCTTATTTGAAATGGATAAATGCCCCGGTTAAAACAAAGATAATATGCAGCATTAGAAGAGTTAATGAATAGAAAAGTATGTGAATGAATGTATATATGTACGTGTGTGTGTGTGTTTAGATGAAATGTTATTGAGATGTACTTGAGACTAATGGGTTAGCTAAACCTACCGCAAGAGAGGTTAATGGATTCATTAAATTAAATTAAATGAGCTTCTTCAGTTCAGCCTCTTTATAAACTATCTTACTTACTACTACCATGATACACTACTCGACTCTTTCTACGTGTTTGCATATTATGTGAAAAATACAAATGCATTTTTATTAGTATTACTCTGCGTCACAGATACAGTTGCCATTACATTTATTTCACATCGGAATTAACTTAACTTTATAAATCACGTGGAGAAATTTTAATAAGGGTTGCTTGTAATATTTTTAAAGCTCCATCTTAATTTTGCTTAAACGGAGGTTTAAAAGCTTATGTGTGCATAGGGTTATTTTAAAGCAAAGGAAAAGGTTTAGCTGGAGCTAGCTTGTAAAGGATCAAAAATTTAAATTGTTAAGGGTAAACCGGGTAAGAATGATAGTATAGAAGAAAGGTTAAGGCTAAAGGGACAAGGGTTGTCCATAAGGTACAATAGAAAAGGAAGTGACAATATGTGTATGATTTATGGACAGTGAGGAAAACATATTGGAATATGGAAGAAGATAGTAATAGGGCAAGGGTGTAAAGTAGTTGAGTAAAGAAGGAGGAGGATCTTTGAGATTGCAGTAGTGCGTGCATTTTGATTGATTTAATTATCAAAACAACTAATATCATTAAGTTTTATGATTATTATGTAGTCCTATATAAATCCACGCATTGCCAGACAAACCCAGACTGCCAACAAGTATTTAACTAACCAAACCAACGGAGCAATGCAATGCAAAATAATGCTTCACAATCTCAAACGATGGTTATGGCAATGGCATTGCTATACACTTTTTATAGCCAAAACACTTCTTTTTGCAATGGGCAACATTATCTTAATATTTACTCTTTCTTGTGACCTTCACTTTTGCCCTAAATTTTTGGATTTTTTAAGGAATTATAATAATGGGCGATTTTATTTTTTCTGGGTGCTTGATTGGGGAATCGGGTAGTAATTTGGATTGAAGGTGAAACCATCGATCACATCAGGCAGGAGTAACAATATCTATAGAGTGGAAATCAGTGCTATTTGTAAAGATAATTATGAAATTGCATATTACAGGATATGGAATTTTTTCAATTGTTAAGAAGCGTAGCACGCATTTAGCATCAAGTATTTTACTTTTACAATTAAAAAGGAACGTAACCTATTTCCTTACAATTTTAATTTCACAACAAAACAAAAGGCATATTGGTTTTTAACTTTACTTTCACAAATATTAATTAAACATCCGTTTTGAAATCAAGTATATAAAATATAAGTTTTGAGCATTTAGAAGTCCATTCAACACTTTTGAAATGCAATAAAACCTTCGGCATAAATTAAACTTAAAAAGCAGTTTGTTTTTTTTAAATACGAGCAATTTTTTCAAACATTTAAAGAATTTGGAGTAAATGCAATTTTTAAAGTTGAATTAATTTTAAGAGAAAGATTTTTAAAAGAAATAGTTGAGTGTGACAGGTAAAAATGTTTTACACACATATCATGCTGATTTTATGACTTAATTGAAAAAGCACCCCTGCTATGCACCGTTTTGTACAATTGGATTAATTAAACTTACATTGTTTTACTGACAGTTCGCACTAAAATAAAATGCAATGTTATAACTTGATTTTGTATTTTATTTTTAATACACTCATTTCTCAGCATGAAATTTAGAACTGATATCATTGATAGGAAGATAGCTAAACAAGACATGCAAACATCCTTTCTCTCAGTTTGTACTTACAACAATTTTAGAATGTCTTAAATAAGTACAAAATGTTCATTGTTAAAAGTTTTAGCGTGTGATGTCAACTAACGGGAATTTAAAAGCATTTTTTCATTTGAGGTAATTTTTTTTTATCGTGGAAACAAAAACCGGAGACGGACGGACAGACTTTTGTCACCCGCCCTGATTTTAATCAATGTAGAAAAGAAGTAGTTCTAGATAGCACTTTAGGATTTATCTGTGATTCCATTCCATTATAGAAAAAATGACTTTTGGAAAAATACAGATATATTGTGCTGTGTTTCACAAAAGTGTAAATTGTAGGTCGTAGTACCTTTGTAAGTATTGAAATTATTGCCCAAAATCTATTTTCCAGTCTAGGAAATTAACTTTAATTTTATACTTTAAGCAAATACACAAAAATCAGTTTATATTTTGCTACAAAATAAATGACACACAGTTGGGGTGAAAAAAAGGCGTCATTCCTCCCTAAGAAAATGATAAGAAAGAGTTTATTTAGTAAAAAGTCTAAATGTCATAAAGGTATATGTATCTTATGTATGGATATGTTTCGTGAAAGAGGAGCGGGTAGACAGGGCAAGGAATTCCTGAGAACTTTGCAAAGAACTTTGACATAAAAAAATCTCCATTAGGTAAAAGAAGAAGATTAGATAAGAAAAGTTTTTACCGTGAGACTAGACTCACACTGCCACATCCCACATACTATATACATTACCTTATACACAAGTAACAAATGCTACTCTCTACTCTTTGACATTTTAATAAAGTTTACTTTTTACATTTACTTGCAAAAATGCATTCAAGATGTGTGTTTTGGGCTTGTTAGATTTATTTAAAATGCTTTAGTTTAAATGTGTAGCTGGGCATGCTTTGTCTTGAAGGAAAATATCATGTAAAAAGGGTTTTTATTGATTCGAGATCAATAAAGTTATTGGTAGATTTAAGTTTCATAATTAATTGTTTTCTTGGGGGCAATTTTGGCAGCTTTTATTTGCTAAAAGTATAAAAGTTTGAAATAATAACTTAGAAAAAATATTTTGCTTTAATTGTCTGTCTATTTCTTATTTTTAGGAAGAAAATATTTTATCATATCAAATAGATAGTTCTTACTGCAGCTTCGATTTTGTAATTTCACATAACTAATTTATGCACTTTACAGTAAACTGCCCAATCTAAAGTCCTATTTCGCCCTTAATTTGACGAAATCCAAAATTCAAGTCAAATTCCAAGAAAATAAAACTCGAGAAAATTCATCCAAATAAAAAAATTCATTTTATGAATTTCTCAATTTCCATACTCTCATTTTTCATACACAAATGCATATGAGGCAACTCTCCGAAAATAAGACTTTTCTGCTCAATAAGCATTTCCAATTCTAACTTCCAAGTTCCAACATTTTAACTTGAAGTAAAGAATTTTGCTTCTGCATCGTCTTTTAAATTTAAGCTTAGCTTGTGGGATACAAAATCTTCTGTACAAAATGTTGAATAGAGAATAGAGTAAGAAAATGTTTCAGAGTGTATGAAATAAGCTGAGATATAAAAGTGGTCTAGTCTGGTCTGGGTGAAGTTAACCCCAGTCTGACTGAAGGAAGATTTTTAATGGCCGCCACGCCTGCGTTTCCCCACAATCAACTTTATACATTTCCAACTTCCAACTTTTGGATTATATCAAAAGAGTTTACGTAACAGAGATATAGCAGGCAGAGAGAGAGAGTGAAAAGGAATCCTTTCCAGTTCCATTCAACATATTTTTCTCCAGGCGAAAAAATCCAGTTTCACTCCCTTCTTCCATCCACAGTCACTTTTTTAATCTACGTAAATCTTACCTTCTCTTCTCCTTTTACTTATAAGGAGTTACTCACTTATCTTATTTTGCCCGATATTATTATATTAAACAACCTTTTTCATACTATTATTTATATCAAAACCTTTTCTTATAAAAGACACTTTATTCTCTCTTAAGGATTTTTTTGAAAAGAGGAATATATGCAGGGTGTGGATAAGTTCATTGGATAACTTTATATAATATAATGCATAATGCATATATGAATTGATGATATAATGAGAGGTTTTGGTATGTTAGATAGATCCAGTGTTTTATTCAAGCCATATACAGATGACTTACTACTTTTAAATTGTCAACCAGCTTTGACTTTGGTTGCTGAGAGTTTATTTAGGGCGATGATATAATGTTCTGTTGGGTTTGTTTTACTTTCTTTAATTTTTTGTGAAAAAATTGTAGAGAAATACAGTTGTTTGTAAGGTTTAAAGCCAAGTGTATTGATAATTTACATTTTATGATTCGTAACATGATATGTAGATGTTTGACCTTCACGAATTTATGCATGTTTCAGAATTATAAATATAATGAAGGTTATTTAATTTTCCAGCCTACATTTATAAAAAAAACTTTAAAATTTTTTAGTTTTATGCGGCTTGATTAGATTTTTTTGTTACAGCGATATAATCGACGATAAAAAAGATGCAGATAATAAGATAGACGTAATTTGCAAAATTTAGGCTAAAACAATGAAACGTTTTACACAATGCGTGTAAAAAGTATATATTTTACTAAATACCCCAAATTAATTGAAATTAAATACTTTAACATAGTCGTTGTTGCGTTTAGTGCTTAGTTTAATAAAGAAAGATTAAGAATCAACCTTGAAATCTGAAAGAAGTAAAGCATTATTAATGAGCCAAGTCATGTGAGTGAATTTTAACGAAGTTTTTTAGCAATGTTGCAAATAAGATACTTAAACTTATAAATTCCATCCATCCATAATCTCTCCGTCTACCTTTTAAAATGCAGAGAGATTATTTGTATTTGTGCGTCTGCGAAATGTCTGATGAATCCATTAAAAATTTAAAAGCTGTATTTTTCTTATTTGGTTTAACATTTAAGGTTGGAGGTAGACATTACAATTTTACATCGGAGGTTGGATTCTATTTCTTATTTTTGTATCTCTCTTTGTGACTTACCAGTTACAAGCATTTTTATTGTAAAGTTGCATATTATGAGTGTTTCTTATGTGGAAATAGTATTTTGACTGTGGTTTAGTTGTTGAGACACTGAGACAAATAGCTGAGAGGAAATTAGTCATGGAAAATCCATTTCGAGTCATTAGAGTGCATCATTTGCAAGTTTAATTTGTTTTCTTACGTTTTATACCTTTCATATGGTTAAGGCTAGTTTTGCATAATTTTGGTTAAGTCTGAGTCAATTAAATACATATTTTTAGTTGAAGTGATTTACATTGTGTTTTATTCTTTTGAAGGAGTTTTTCTTTGCTATTTTCACATTGAGCTTGATATAAATGTTAGTTTGGCCCACCCACACCTTTTACCTATACAAGTAATAGAGTTTTAAAATATTGTGGTCTTTCATAGATTTTTAGTACGTCTGAAGGGCCCTTTAAATGTTTTTTGTGACTGGGAATACCTTAAAATATAATGTGTATAAATGCCCTTAAGACCATTAAATAGGATTAAATATTAGTAAAAATATGTAATTGCAGAAAGATCAATAAATGTTTAAAAAGTATAT
>JAQFZZ010000040.1:0-49081 GCA_034696405.1 Isotoma caerulea | reverse complement strand
AGTAGGTACGTTTGACTAAACGATACATATAAAAACTTAAATATGTGAATGAAATAGGCTAGATAAATGACTCATTAAAGATAACCTTAAGATAAGATGTCTAGAAATTCTGAGACAGCCAAATAGACTAAAACAGGAAGTTAAGACTTGAATTGAAGTCCAAGGTAACCCAATAAATCTTAAAAACCCTTTTCTACACCTATAATAAAACACTACCAAGTCTGTAGATAATTGCATCACCACCCAAAATCATCCACATGATTTACACACTGTCCCTCACGTTCTGCAAGCGTATTATCAGCCCAATCTACTTACCCGTAATGAAGATTTCTACTAAAATTCCAAGCTTATAGTGTCACATGCTACAATACAACCATAAATTTTCAATTTCAATCACGACCTACCTAGCTTGCTAATTAAGAAAATCAGTCTTAATTATCTCTATTTCAGTAAGTTAAGAGTAATCAAAATTTTATGGTTTTTCCTCCTAATTGCTAATCACTAATAATCTAATTCGTCAAATTTCGCCAGGGAATCAGCCCAAACTATCCAATTCCATTTGCAAAACTACATCCGCAAAGATAATTTCACATATTTTCCTCTACACTTACATTTTACTACATTACATTAGTCATACACTCACAGCAAATGCTATTCTTCACAAAAGTAATTTCATACATTTGAAACTAAAGTAATTATCTCCTTCCATCGGAGAAGAGTTTATGGGACAATATAACTTGTTTTTATTGAACCGAACATAAAATAAAAATTATCAAAAGATAGCTTCCAACTTCCTGACTTATTATTCGAGTTGCACAAAGGAGCAAAACAATTTCCCCCCCTCGTGTTGGTGTGTACCTAGACCTACCTTTAATAAAAGAAGTTGAACAACACTCACCTAATAATAATAACACAATCGATATAATAATCTCTCTTATTCAATACAAAAGCAATTAGTACTTGGGACATCGATTTCGTAGAAAATGCAACATAACTACCTACTTTCCTCATCTCCAACTTAAGTGGATTTCCTTTCTTGAGAAAAACATACAAAAGCAACATTCTTATTTAATGCCATTATTTTAGCTTTTGATGATACATTAGCTCTCTTTATCCAGGATAAAAAAATGTCAGTTAGATAAAAAAAGTAAGACATTTTTAATTGAATTTTTTCTATTTCAACCTATAAATAGGACTTTGTACAAAGTGCTAACTTGATTACCTACAACCTATGACATTGCAGTTGGAAATGTTGGAACTAGAAACGGTCGGTGCAATATCATAGCAAATTTTCATGAGCAATTTTTTACCCTGTTTTCTCTCCTCCTAAGTCAAATAAAGTCCAGTCGGGTCATATCTTTTCTTTCACCCTCAGCTCAGCTTTGTATATTTACTTGCAGGCAGTGTCAACTTACCAATTGGTATTACAATGTCAATATCATTATGTGATTATCCAGTGAATTTTTTATTGTTGCTTTTCCTCCTCGCCCAACTCTACTCTTATTGAAACTGATTGAGCAAAGAGTATATGTATGTATGAGGTTTGAGAAAAGTATTGTATTGTAGGCAAACTTATGTATTATATTTCATCCAGGGAGTTTTCGGTGACAAGACAGAGTACCCAACACTAACAAGATTGTCATATTGTCAATGTCGCCTTAAACTCGTTTTTGATGCCATTTGTAAGAAATATGAGTGGAAACATCTTGCAGTTGTTTATGATAAGATGGATCTTTTCTCCTTTACCGTGGGTAAATTAAACAATCAATGCCTACTAAGTTTTTATCAATATTAGAACAGATTTTACACAGAATGAGTTGAAATTCTAAAAAAAAAATTCGAAACATCATATGAATATAGGGAGAATTCTCATAAACGGATTGAAAGACTCAGATTATGAAGTTTATTCGCAAGATATTGACGGTACTCGTTCACTTGATATGGACGAGGCTCTCACAGAAATATCATCACATGCACGAAGTAAGTTGAACTCTATCTCTTTCCATCATCATGATAAAGGGTAATTTTATGTTATACAGTCGGCTCACATTATTATAAACCGCTCGTTGGGGGAGAGGAAATGTTTATGGTGGAATCGCCTTTCTCCTACGGAGAATAACGGAGTTTAAAAAACTGATAAAACAAAGGAACTTCCGGTGATTCTTTTCACTCGTGTTAACTTGGTGTTTCCGTGAGTTTATGAAGAACGTTAGAGGAAGATCAGATAGGGGAAGGGAAACTCATGCAGCAAAAATATATGCGATGAAATTCATGAAATATAAATGAAAAGGCATGAGGCAAAATGAATGATACAAGCGTAGGTGACGAAAAAGCAATAGCTTTGGAGAGAAAGTTGGAGAACATTTGAGTTAAGGTATGGAAGAAAACGGATGAGAAAAAAAACGGGAAAAATGTAAGAGAGAAAAAACAGTCAATAGCGGAGAAAAAATTCTGGGATACAAAGTAGGGAAGAACATGTAGGCGAGAAATAACATAATATGGAAAAAATAGCAGAAAAACTCAAAGAAAAAAACTTCACAAAAAGAAAAAAGTTTGAATAGGCAAACCAGCACTTTAATTATTTCTCATCCGTTTTTTCTCAATACGCATTTTCTCGGCTGATACAGTTAATACTTTAATAAACTTTCATCAAATAATTGCTACAAAATAGCCAATTTTACTTCAGTGGGTTCCGACTGTATAACAATTTATTTTAATAAAAGCCATTAAACTGTTTAATCCAAACAGTAAAAAATCAAATACCGGTTATGATAATAAGATAATGATTTTATTTATTTGTATGCAAATTTCTGTTGGAATCAGTTGTGATTTTGAGCTTACAAGAGAACCTGGTTCGGGAATTCATGCTAAAAGCCCATTCCAGGGGTTTTACCGATGGACAATGGGCTTTCTTAGACGTTGAACTATTCAAGGTCCTATAACCTTTATTAACTCCAGACATTTCATGATACTATTGCACAACCTGTCTGCAACAACTTGTCTCCCATTGATCCTCATCTTTTGTTTTTCTCTCTCTCTCCTGTTCTATACAATTATCAGAATAAGCCCAGTGAAACGAACTATTGGCAAAAAGGGGACAGTAATGACTTGGCTGCGAAAGATGCGTATGGAGCTCTTCTCACTATTTCATTACTTATGCCACGGTCACCAACCTGGAGCAATTTCTCGGCAATGGTTAAGCGAAGAGCTCTTCGAGATTATAACTTTGGCTTTCCTGATGATGAAGAGGTACCTCAATAAAACGTCCAATTTTTACACACAGCTTTTTTCTAACTTTGAAGTAACCCTAGTATTAAAATTCATCTGAATGGAAAAATACCCCCAATGATGAGATAAAAAATGTGGTTTCAAAGGTGAACTTTTTTATCGGTGCATTCTACGACGGAGTAATTTTACTTGGAATGGCTCTAAATGAAACACTATCTGCAAACGGATCTGCTTTAGATGGACAGCAAGTCACACAAAGAATGTGGAATCGTTCTTTTGAAGGTACTCAAAGTCAAAACTGAACGACTATCTTTTTTTCACAATCGTTAAGAAATAACAACCTTATTTTAAAGAATAGTGAATTTTAAATTGTAATATTCGAATAATGTACACGTTCCATATGTAAAGCCCCTTATTAAAATGCATGTATGAATAATACAGTGATAAAGGACATGCATGCATCTTTTCTATCGTCTGTAGTGTTTATATTTTATATTTTATTTTATAGCTGATCGTTGAACTCCTTATATTAGTATTTTTGTTTATTTTTACCCTTTTTTAGGCGTAACGGGGAATGTAACAATTGACGAGAATGGAGACAGAGATGGAGAATTTTCTATTCTAGATATGAACCCAGAGACGGGCCATTTTGAGGTTAGTAAATATAAGAAGCCTTCTAATGTACCTATTCGACTTGGATCCTCAGTCCCCACATTCATATAACTAGAAGGGATTTATCGTTATGATATTCTTCTGGGGAAAGTAAAATCAAGATTGAGTAAAAATGCATAGGAAATGACAGTATACATACACTACATAGTTCAAGTTCAAAGTGGATTCTTTGTATCTTTTAGAAAGGCAGTTTTCTGCACAGTGAATCAAATCATATGTATGAATGAGGACGAATTTGTTAGCACACTTTGCAGACTTTTTCTTTTGTGAAAAAATACTTTGAGTAAAAGGAGGAAAAGGATTACACTAGATAAAAGAGCAATAATGCTCCGTGGGAAAGTTGTGCTTCTTGCACTTTCACTCCATTCTTTAAATCTCAACCTTTTTACACCTCTCAGCCCATTTTTATGATCGAGGATATACCGAACTATTCGAATTTAAATCTCCCCTTGTTAAAAGTCACCCTGAACAAATTCGTCCTCATTCTTTAACACCAAAGTTTTATAATAAAATTCCTCCTCGGAGGAGGATTAACCCGATAGCGATAAAATTTATTACGTACTTTGTAAAATAGTTCAGTCCATAGTCCATATTAGTGAAGTAATATAGTTAACGGAACTCTAGGAATGTGTAGGGGTTTCAAGGTCATTGAGGTAGTCAATGGATGAAAAGCTTAAGTTGCATCTCTTCTTCATACAAGTTTAAATGTGTAAATCTGTCATACAAGTTTCTGACGAAGAGAATAATAAAACAGCTCTAAAATCCTATCCCACGCTTTTAAGTAATCGGGCTTTGTGTGAAAGAAAGCATCACGTAACACACAAATTTAAAAATTCTGCTAAAGCTCATCTTAATTTATTCAAATCGAGTATTATGTAGATTTTGAAGCAAAGTCGAAATAATCCTCGACTGATACTGTAACCTTTTTTGGAGATTTGGATGAACAAATTCACATGAAGAGTTATAATATAGATTTTACGGTTGTGCATGAGCACTATAGGACATGAGTCTAAATAGAGAGAGAGACGAAGTTAGAAAATATCATTTATGTTACGTTTGGTAACAGATGGGTCTTGTTCATCTTGACTTGTAAGAGTAAAGCAACTGGCTGACTCCAGAGTGTATAGATGATAAGAGAGAAAATTAATGTTTTATTGGTCCTACGTTGAGTCATTGAGTTACGCTGAAATGTGGCTGGGTGAAAGTTCTTCCCATAAGAAAATGAACTTCTATGTAAAATGATTCCACGGGGTGCAATATTCTAATGGCATGCTCTATACTATTCGTAGTAGTGCTGAGGTGACTTAAGTAAGAATTCACCAATTTCGATGGACATTTTTCTTTTACATATACGTACATTCTCCATACCTTGCTCATTACAGGTGGTGGCTCATTACTTATCACAACAAGGACTTTTGCTTGTCTCAAATAGAGAAATTCGCTGGCCAGGAGAAAATGGACCGCCGCCTGATGTAAGTTAGTCCGTTTTTATTTTTTAAACATTGAGTTGAATTTTAATGCTATGATGTCGTATTCTATGAATGTTATGAGTTTCAAAATGTGAAAATCGTAGGGGTAGAGGCGTCTAAAAAAATATAGAAATTAGTGGTTTAAAAGTTCTATGAACTAACGTCGGGTGAAAGAGAACTCAGAAGCGTCGAAATCGCTATCTAGATTATCGAGCCTGACAAGATAAAGTACCTTGGGTTTGCACGGATTGCGGTCAGTGAATACCAGGTTTGTGCCGTGCAAAAAATTTTGCACTATGGGACAGTTTTGCATGGCACAAATGGTTTTTGACAGAAATCCGTACAAATCCACGGATCTAGCCAAATTGCTTTTTGTTTAAATCTTTATAATACCTCAATCAAGTCAGTAGGTTTAAATCTGATTTGACTCGCTATCTAAATTAAAAGCCTCAGTTGGATTTACAATATAAACGGAAGAATTCGCATTGATAATTAATTTACTTTTAGATTCCAACCTGTGGATTTGTAGGAAATAATCCTGCCTGCATTGCCAGTCAATCTTCGAGATTTTTACCATACCTGGGTGGATTTATTTTGGTTTTCACCTTGTGTATTTCTGTAGTTATCCTCTATGTCTACAAGTAAGTACTTGATGAACTTTCTTCTCTTTTATATTCCTTTACTTCAAGCCTTCATTCCTACCAAAATTTACCAAACAAATAAAAAAGCATTATAAATGTACTATATCAACTCAAGATAATAATGGAGTACTTTCTCCGTGAAATGGCAACATTTAATACATACTTAGACATAGACAACTCATGTTAAAACCATTCGTTTGAAAAATGATCTAGAGAAAAAACATTTAAAGATCCTACCCAACACATTCCTAATACCACACAGACTGCACTTTTGACTGACTTGACTCTTTCCACAAAATTCCTGTGGCGTGCATCTCTGTACAAAAATACATTTTCAATAAAAAGCTGAAAAGAGGGAAACAAGGGAGAAAGCATCACTTAGTTTTCACTTGTTATGCGTATCCACATTGTACATCCTGTTATTTCTCGCTTCTTTTAACATTTTTTCCAAACTTGTAGTAAAAGGAAGTCCAAAGTCACACGGGAATTTCACTGGTCATGTTTAAACTTTTTAACCATGCAGAACATGTTTTAGGCGTTTCTCAAAGACAAAATTTCAATGCACTATAAGGCCAGACTCTGTGGTTCAGTTAGGTCTTAGGACAAAGTTACACTGTGTTATAGTACTAATTGTAATGAAACTTATGAGATTCTTAATATGATATTTGTATAACTGTTAGAAAAAACTCCAATATATGCATATGCCTTATCCTCTACATATAAATGACTCTAGACTGTGAAAGTATTTTGCGCACTTATCGTGACAACTGTGTTAGATTGGCAAAGCAAAGCGTAATCACATTTTTCCTTAATTCCTCCACAGGCGAATGAGAGAAGTGGAAGCGGCTTCGAGTACAAAATGGAAGATCATGCCAGAAAATATTATCTTTGACTCAGGTGAGACAAAGGTAAGGGATGCTTCGGGTACTCCTCTCTGCTCGAATGCCAATTTATCTTA
The DNA here is from genome assembly GCA_034696405.1 of Isotoma caerulea. Classification (NCBI taxonomy): domain Eukaryota; kingdom Metazoa; phylum Arthropoda; class Collembola; order Entomobryomorpha; family Isotomidae; genus Isotoma; species Isotoma caerulea. Next base: position 42,113 of record JAQFZZ010000040.1, on the reverse strand, counting down.
TATCGTCTATGCACTAAAATGTAGAAGTAACTTTTAGAAAAGTACATTAGACACGGGTATCTAAAAAGAGGAAAATATAAAGTTTGTGTGCCAAGTATTCAAGTCTCTCTCGTCCTAGGGAAAGAGAGACAACGCAACTAATACTGTACAGATAGACACTTAAAGAAAGTGAAATTCTTAAAAGGAAGTTATTTTGGACAGGGCTTAAGCGTTTGTATTATTACCAGAAATTCGCACACATATGAGAAAAGCTTTTCTCTCTGGGTAGGTTGTGTGAGATGAAAGAAAAGTTTAATGAATATTTAATACTTTGTTCTCCTCCAAAGCCAAGGGGACCTGCAGAAGAGAAAGAAAGCTCTAGAGGGTCTCTCTCTCTTGGAACCGGTGTCGGTGGGGGTCAGACTACTACTTTCGTACAAACGGCTACACACAAGGTTACAAACTTTAATAACGCTACAATTATCGTTTGTATAAGAAAGCACTCAACCTTGTGTGAAATCCATCTACTATATTATATTATCCTTTACTTACCTTTTAAAAATTATTATTATGCAGGGTATTCAAGTCGCATTAAGAAGAATCACTTTGTACAAAAGGATAGAGTTTACAAAGCAAATCATTGCAGAAATCCGTCAGGTTGCCACACCATATACACACTATCTTACATAGTTTATTTTTTCTCTCTCATTCTCAGTGACTTTTTGATTAGAATGAAAGTGATGGGTATTTTAATGGATTGGACAGGTTCGTGATTTACAACATGAGAATATTGCAAGACTGGTAGGTATGTGCTTGAGTTCCTCAGATCTTAAGAGTACTTCGGAGAAATTTGACCAAATCCTTGTCCTCAGTGAATACTGTAGTAGAGGTTCCCTTCATGATGTTCTTCTGAATGTACACATTCACCTTGATTGGCCCTTTAGACTTTCACTCATTTCTGACATTGTCCACGTACGCATTTAAAAACATTATTCAATATTTCCTCTATTTATTTGTTCCACTTATAAATTGTCCTGTGTATGAAATTAGGGCATGTCATTTCTCCATTCCAATGTTGGATCACATGGAAGACTTTCCTCGACAAAGTGCTTGGTCGATGCTAGGTTCGTTGTGAAAATTGCTGACTTTGGACTCCATGCGCTTATGGGGTATCAGAAATGTGAGCCGATGGATCCAGACTATTATACAAGTAAACGTTATTTACATAACATCTTTCATTAATTAATAGATTTTTAATTAATTTCACACTGAAGTATGTTATAAAAAACGAAAGATAAGTATGTTGTATACATCTCTGCAGAACTGTTTTGGGTTGCCCCAGAGCATTTGACAGGTAAGACTTACGAAGAGAGATATTCTCTCAAAGGAGATGTGTACAGTTTTGGAATAATCCTGCATGAAGTTGCACTCCGAGCACTTCCTTACCCACCGACTTGTGGAAGCCCAGAAGGTAAGAGACAATCCTAATCTTATATAACTACTCTAGTGTATAAATTTGATTTTCTTAATTTCATAACAACTTAAGCTTAATAATTTAATTTCCTTTCCTTCCTATTCTTGATCGTATTGAAAATTTGGAAATTGAGCCTCTCAAAGTCATAGGATTGACATTTTATGCATCAAAATCTTTTAAATTTATTAAATAAATTAAATTACATATTACAGAAATAGTTAGTCGCGTAGCTTCACACAACTCACCTCCATACCGACCGGAAGTAAATGAAGAAACTGGTCCAATCGAAATTCGAAATTTGATGCAAAATTGCTGGGCCGAGTGTCCCGATGATCGTCCAGACTTTTCGCTTATAAAGACAATTTGTAAAAGAATGATGAAGTAAGTCCATTTAACTCTCTACTTCCATATCTTCATATAGGGAAGAAACCTTAAGTAATTTAATATCTTATAAGGTATATTATAAATGTTAACAAAGTTTCCTTTCAATTTTCAATATACCTTACCTTAGATTAGATAGACATCTGCAACGCAGAGAGATAATACTTAATTGTATCTCAAATTGAATTCCTTTGTATAGTGTATCTCTTCCTAAAACTTGTCGGGAAGATTGTGTTGTGACTATCTAATTGAGACATGCTTTGCATTCATTTCGAATCAAAATAATTACTTTGGTATATTTGGTCCGTTAGACAAAGGACGCTTTCATTAATCGTGTCCATCCATTTTCGTTATTAAACTGCAAATGCAATTGGCACATGGTTAAAATGGAATTTACACAAAGGGGCGTTTTATATCGGAAGACATAATGTCAAATGCCCCAAAGGTCAATACTAAGCTTGTAGAAGTTCAAGTACCCTAGAATTCCTGTTCCAAAGTCCTCCATAGTTTAAGATAAGGATTATAAATTGTCTTATATAAAAGCTGAGCACATTATTTATCCCCAACTTCACCAAAGGCTATAGTTAGATAATGAACTTAAAGTACTCCCTTTATACAAAAAAACCAAACCCGAGTTGACCTTGTGCCTGTCCGTTTCAGAGGAGTAGGGACGGTGAGCCTGGTTGACGACTTGTTACGAAGATTGGAACAGCATGCCTTGCATCTGGAAGTTCTGGTTGAGGACAAAACAAGAGAGTTAGAGCAAGAGAAGAGACGTTCGGAAGATCTTCTCTACCAAGTTCTACCTCGGTATATATTCATTTTATCTTATCTACAGATATGCATTCTCTCTCTCTCTCCTTTCTACTTACACAAGTGCATTTACTTTCACACAATCACCTATTATTATTCTTATAATTGGACTGTGAACTTGAGCAATATGAAGGAAATCACTTTCCTTTAGAACATCACTCACTTGCACAGACACTGAGTGGAGTGACCTTCGTGAAATTAGTCAGTGAATGTCATGAACTAGAAAAAAGAAATTAGAGCAGGGAGTCAAATGCCAAACATTTAGTTTTTTTTTTCTCATCAACTTCCATTTTTATTCTATTGTACAGGAAGAAATATTATTCTGAATTACATTCTAATTTCAGGAACCTTTAGCCTTTTTACGATTGTAGAGTAGAGGTGAGGTAAAGAATCAGAAAAAAATGTATTTAAAATGAAGATTAGACTTTTACTCGAAAGAAGATTAGTTTTTGTCATCGCATCGTGATGAGAAAAGGAAAATAGAAATGGAGTAAGTTGTTATAAGACGGGAATTAGTGCTTTACAACATTACATAGCAGATAAGGGTAATCCTTTTGGATCGAGTTTTTTTATGCTCTACGTACTTTATAGGTTGTTTAGTTAATTAGGCTATTTGCAGTAATTCCTAGGGTTTTTACCAACCTTATATTTTTTCAAATTTAGAAAATGTCGTTTCCTTTTTAACTCAAAAGGCATTTTAAATAACCTAGAATTTATTCTAATTAGATACCTTGTACTCAAGTCCTGCAACAAGATAATATTCATACATCTATGTACAGTGTGTACTCTACTTTCAGTACATTTTCCATTTAAGTAGGTGCTCTTTTCCAGGACACTTTTGAGTGGTATTTTAAATTGATTTATTTTGGGTAAATCAGTCAAGTTGCGGAGCAACTGTTAAGAGGCGAAACTGTTCAACCTGAGTCCTTTGATGCTGTTACAATCTATTTCTCTGATATTGTTGGATTCACTTCTATTTGTGCTAAATCAACGCCCATACAGGTTAGCAAAACATTTTATCCAACTCATTAATTTTATTCTTATAGCCTTTGCCCTATATCGAGTGGGTTTCTTTCTGTCTGTTACGTGTTTTAAAATTCGTCTATAAACCACTTAGAGGATTATTTTTTTAATAACCAATTTAAAACATGCATGAGACAACGAATACGTAGAGACAATCGCCTACGATATGTGGATAGATAGGGGCAACGTGGTGCACATATTATAGCAACACGTTACAAATTGAGACACGGCAACAAACATGAAACTCATATGACAACGACTACACTGGATGAAAGTCATACCAGTTGGGTTGGGTTGAGTTTACAAGTGCAATTTCCTAACGAATATATTTAACATCTTTGCAGGTGGTTGACTTTCTCAACAATTTATATGGAACATTTGATGGGATCTTAGACAGCTTCGACGCTTACAAAGTAAGCACCTTGGTATTAAAGTGTAAAACCAGGCAATAAACTCTGCATCCGGTAAAAATATGAAATATTCCAGGTAGAAACGATCGGAGACGCATATATGGTGGTTTCCGGTGCACCTCAAAGGAACGACGATCTTCATGCAACGGAAATTGCATACCTTTCTCTTGCAGTATTGGACGCGGTGAACAATTATGAAATCGGCCATCTGCCCGATGAACAGCTCGAGATCCGCATTGGCATTCACACAGGTTTAATTTTCTCTCCATACTTTGGCTAAATGCTTCGCTCCTCTCTCTATAGAAAAGTGAGAGTGACTTTCATCTTCGCAAATGTCGTTCAGTTTAGATAGTTAGATTTATTCCAGACTCTTTTCACTTTGGCCTTACTTAGAGTCTTGGCTGCATTTAGGACGCTTCTCTATCAAGATGTCCATGTCCATGTACATTTATGTCTGTTCTGTTACCACTTTTATTGATATGTCTGGCCATTCCTGAGTCCACCCTTAGCAGTTTTTTATCTACTTTTACAAGTTCTACTTTACCCCAATATCAATACTTAAGGTACAAAAGTACAATCCTTGAAAGCTTTATTCTATCCTGTGTGTGTGACTTTATAGTAGGTATGAGATGAGATCAAACTAGAAAATGAAAATGGACAGGCATTTTAGGAATTATTGTATTTCCTTATTTACAATCCCTTGGATTATTTCCCTTTCAAAGAAAGTCCCGATTCTATCGATAACTTCTTAAAGAGTAAAGCCCTTCCAGTGTTTCTTGTGTTTTCTTTCAATCTAAAGCCTTTATATGTATACACTCCATATGGGTCTTTTGAGTAGACCCATAGAAAAAAAATAAATTTTATTTTTTTTCTATGGAGTAGACCTATTTGTTGTTCGTTTATATTATAAAATTATGAAAAATCTTAGACCCACTTAAAATATAGTGGGCGCAGAGAGAAAGTTCCCGGTGCGGGTGGAGCCTAATACATGGATAGGTATTCCCGCTATAAGGAATAGGCTCCGCCCGCACCGGGAACTTTCTCTCTGCGTCCACTATAGTTGAAGCAAAGTTGAAGTAAAAGCAAAACCGATGAAATCAAGTCCTATTAAACTTGTACAAACTAAAAACCAGATTGAATTGAAGAAAACTTTAATGTGAAACCACAGGGGTTCGGCCCCCAACTTTTTCACTCCTTTGAAACAATAACCCCCCACGGGTTACAAATTTTAAAACTTTTCTTTCTTTTCCCTTGTTTCTTCTAGCCAATATTTTTATATACACCTTTCTGTCTCTTTTATTTTATATGGATTGTGTACGGTAATCTTCGGTTTTAAAAATACATCATGATCCGTTCTTTTTATTGAAGTTGTGCACTACTTTCTCCCCCTGTGTATGTAGGTCCAGTATGTGCTGGAGTTGTTGGACATAGAATGCCACATTATTGCTTATTTGGAGACACAGGTTTGAATTTAAACTATATTTATGTATCTCTATCTCTATACACATACAATATATATAGTCTATTGGAAAGATTTCCTAAACGAAAACATTGTGTTTTTGACTTTCTTTTTCTTCCCAATAGTAAACGTCGCGTCTCGGATGGAAAGCTCTGGTTTTCGTAAGTACATCTTCTATGCATCCATTTTTTTATCCAGCTCTTTTCTACTTGGTAGTTTCTTATCAGATTTTACATTATTCATGAATGACACTCTCTCAAGGGAAGGTGTGAGTGAGTGAAGGAGAGAATGGGATGAATAAAGTGGAATGAAGGCAGAAAAGATTCTATTTTAGACTTTTATACTATTTCCATCATCATCCCACGGAAATAATAATAATTTTCATAATAATAATATGCGCCTTTCATGAAAAAAATCATAATAACCCAAAATGGACTTGGGTTGTAGATTTTTCTGATTCTGAAATAATCTTATTTCTCATCATCTTACATGCTGAACACATTACTTACAATCATATCATATCATTCAAAGAGTATGCAATTTTCACCTATGATGCATCCAATCCACTGTGGAATTATATTTTGTTTACTTTACTTACACGTTGCACACCTCAAAGAATATCAAGTTAGGTTAGGTTCTTCATCTAAAGAAGAGAGAGAGAGATGAAGGATATCCGTTTTCGAGATGGAAATAGATAATTCGCACTTGAATAAATATTTAGATGGATAAACGGACTAAAAGACGCCGTTTACCTACTTAAAGTATTATGCTGACTTACTCACGGCCTATTTTCAAAAGATCCAGGTTGCAACATGCATTTATAATTTTAATACTTGCACTGTATTCTTACTTCTTACCTTTTATCTATGTATAGTCCAATAGTCAGTCTATAGAATCATTTAGTATAATAATGCATTTGATGCATGAGAATTGTACTTTAACATCTGTCCACCTATCGTGTGCTTGATTTTTGGGTGATGTGATAATTTTAAAAATTATTCCTAAGTTGCCTTAAAAATAATCCATGCCATTAATGTCTGCGACAAATACTCCTTCTCACTTTGACAAATATTTCTCACAGGTACATTTGTCCTGGTCAAAAGTCAAAGTTATCACCAGGTAGACAAAATAATCTTCAACCTACATAGTAACTGACTCTTGAAAACCACTAGCCAAATGAAGCCAGAGACTTATGTACCGGTATCCACTCACTACTACGACAAAGAAGTACTTATACTCTCATACATCCTCATTTATTTCATCTAGATCAATGAAGCTACTGTTCTTTGATCTCCTATCCTATAGAAAATAGACTGTGGTAAAAAGATGAGTATTAAAGTGCAAGTAGAAAGGGTGAAATTTGAGAGCTGTAACATTCCCATAGTAATTTATCCTTTCTGGAACCTCAATGTGATCCATCTATGATGAAGGTAATATGACAACTGCCTCCTTCGTAGATAAAGAAAATATATCTCTTGATGAAATGAGTGATTACAACAGAGAACTCACAACAATCATACTAAAATGCTCAGAGATTCATTCTTTATGAAGAATAATTGATAAACTGGGGAAATGACCTTTCCCTACCCTTGTCACATTTCCGAATGGAGACATCCCATATAATTATTAAGTTACTTGTACTGAGTATGAAACATAATAGGTTAATAAGGTTATGGTCTAACTCTGAATATTAAATTCCAGCCCTGCGGATCCATGTGAGTGCTACAACATCCGAAGCTCTAGAGGAAGCAATGGGCTTTCACTTATCACCTAGAGGAGAGGTTAATAATTTACAAGATCTCTATTCAATTTCCTCTCTTTTCAAATTTATTTCTCGTTTCCATCAATTGTTAAACATTCAATTCAATTTATGCCTTTTCCTGGGTCAAACCAAAATCTTAATAATTATGTTTTTTTTCTTCTTAATTTGTACTGTTCCAGGTAAACCTGAAGGGGAAAGGTGCAATGAAAACGTATTGGTTGGAAGGATGTAATGATGAGAGTCAATGGAGAAGAGCCAGAAAGTTACATAGTAGCTCTAAGGAATCTGTTCAAACAAAATCTAGTGTCAATCATCATCATCTTTATTCACATTCTCCGTCCTATAACATCACAACAATTTGTGTCACGCCTGCTGAGTAAGTACACTTGCTTTCCCCTTACTTTCACTACATTTGAGAATGTGTGCTTTCTTTTACACAATCCGCTCACAAATCATATGCTTTCTTTTCATTATGATATTATGATATTTCATTGGTTATGATATTATTATATCATAACCAATTGGCACTTCTAAAGGCGTGGGAGGGTTAAGATTTCAAATTTTAAACCCCTTTCGGTCTTTCGGAAGCCCTGTATTGGGCACGGAAGCTTTCCCCACGTGTCCAACATCCTTTGTGTCAAATGCTCCAAAAGTTCAACCTAAGGTGGACAAAGTGATCCAAACCCTTTAAAAATCCTACTATGTGATATGCTTACATATTTAAGTTGTAATACCAGCTGGATAAATGATAAGTAAAAGATACAACGTGATTTATGTATGTCCTTTAGCACACCATGTCAGAGCTTCACAAAATGAAATGATTTCATTCACTCTCCCCGTCTCTTGAGTAATTGGACAGTTGAACAGATACATAATAACGGTTTGGATGGATCAAAATGAAAGTTTTCAATTCACTCGTCTGTGGTAAAGGATAATGGAAGTTATACAATGTCACCAGTATTGCTGACAATTAGAAGTAATGATAATGATATCTTTTCCTATTCTAATGCACAACAAGTATTTGCCCTCCATGACAAATCATACGATATTATGTAATTGCTGCGAGCTGCGACTATTAGTTCAAATGCAAATCCATTCTACTGTCTATTATTAAAGCCTAACCTGCACCTTGGCCATTATAAGGAAATCTCTGTATAATATGTGTATTATAAATTTAATCTACTTTTAAATGATATTATCTTATAAAATACTGTTTTATCATTCAATCTCACCTTTGTACCTCTCTCAGCCATAAATTTTAAGGAATTATTTTCTCAATGTAAAATAAAAAAAGCAGTAAATTTTATTAAAAATTTATAAAGTCTTCTTATTTTCAATTTCTAATCATAAACTATGCATAAACAGTCAGTCAACCCTTCTACCGATATGACAATTTTCGGCTTAACTCGAGACATGAGTTTGTAAAGAAAGCACAATAAAACTAAGAACATTTTGCAAAAATATTATTTTATTTTCAGTAAGTAGAAGTAACTGTAATTTTTTTCAACAAACACATCCAAAACTACATACAAGAGTAGTTAAATCACACATGTTTAAAGTCACGTTGACTTAGTCAGTCATTCCACACAAAATCACAGTTGTTTAACATTATAATTATAACCTCATGCACTAGACCCCAGGTCGATGAGTCAAATCCAAGTGAGATTACATATTACAGACTTAGGTTAAGCACCATAATATTTCTCATTAAAATATACTATTGGCTACATTTCTAAATTTAAATTGTAATATCTCGTCGATTTGAAGACATTTCGGTTTGAGCACCGTTAAGATTTAATGTCAGGGTGCCTCTCTGTTTCCTCATATTTTGCAGTTTCACCTAAAATACGAAATCTCCATTTAAAATAAAAATTATCTTTTCACCCTTTACACTTATGCATTAAAGACTCACATGTTTCTGAAGGGTTTTAAGGTCACCACACACAGTTCTTAAATCACACTTCGTATCTTCCAACAATGAAGATAATTTTTTGATTTCGAATGCACTCGAATCTGAGCTATCCGCTTCAAGATATGAAGTCCTCAATCTTGGGAACCAGTCTAATTTCCGTTCCTACAAATCCAATAATATTATATTAACTTATGAAGACATACATTTCTCATCGTTGCAGTTGCAACCACCCGAGATAAATACGCCCATAAGTCAAAATCACAAGAAAGCAATCATTCATTCCTACTACAAGTCTTTTTCCTTAAAAAAACGCTGAAAAAATCCTCACAAAAGAACGCGCTTACCTTAAGGGCTTTGCTGACATAACATTCCGAACCTGTAAACTCGGTTGGATCTTTGGTCTTTAGAAGGACAATGAAGTAAAGATAATTCCACATGTTATGCTCACGCTTCACATGATGTTCGAATGTGACAGCCTTGTTATCAAAGGCGGATCTGTTCAGACCTACACAACATCAGAGACAAAAGAAACACCACTTAATCCTTATGTTCAGATTAATTATAGAAAAGGCAATGGATGCAATAAAACAAGGCAGGATTAGTATCTTCAATGAACAAATTGCATTCAAAAGGGAAAATCACAAGTATTAACTAGGATTTAGATTTTAGGTGCATCTGACATGAAAAGTCATTTCAAGAGAAAAATCATTTGCTTTACAGAATCAAAAGAGACAAGAATAATCTCAAGGCACCCATGGAATAAAATAACCTTAATAAAAAAAAATAAAAAAGATCAAACACATTTCATAAAAATATATTGTATAGGACATCGACTGAGGTATTATATTATATTATATGTTACAGTTACATAGTCTCATTTTTAGCGATTGCACCATAAGTAACAAGTTACAATCCATCAAAATGATACACAACTCCCTAGACTGAGTCGTACAGCAAAGCAAGCAAAAGCTCCAATGATAGCAGATTGAGGTTACAAAGTTACAACCGATTTTATATCCAAAATACTACAACCCAGGTTTAATCTCATATAGGCGAAACGTACCGCAAATGAAGCAAGTATTTCTCAAGGTTTCCTCCCGATGTTGTTTCTCCGTCCTAAGGTCAGCGAAAGTATCGATGATAACACCGAAAATGAGATTAAGAACGATAACAATGACGACGAAATAGAACAATACATCATAAAGGACCCGAGCAGCGTATAAAGGTTCCTGCATGGTAAAAAAATAAATAAAAGTTTGGTATAAAATAAAATAAAATGCACTTTCCGATAAGAGCAAACTCTCTCTCTACATATATGAAATAAAAGATGGTAAAGTTATAAGCGCATTGGACCGAGGTCGAGGTATCTAAAATAGAGAGCTAGATAATAGAGCAAGTAGTGAAACAAAATGTTGTTAAAAAAGTACAAAATTATACAAGTCTGACAGTAAGAATGGGTCTGAGTGAACAAATCTTGTATCGTTGTCTCGAATAAATGGAACCACCTACGATTTCTATTTCTCAACCTTGTCATGAGGATCAGATCATTATTTTTATTTTAATTGCAAATCGGCAACGATCTGGCATGACGAAAGCGAACCAAGCCAAGGGCAGAAATGAACGAGAAAAGTTTCCTCCAAAAAATAAACTCTCGCTGACTTCATCTTCTTCTTCTCTACCTCGTTTCATTATCCTAGGAGCTTTTCCTCTTTGATGACGATCAATTGACTGAATACCAAGAGACACACAGAGAGAAAGTCTTAGCTAATTATATACGCAGATTAACTACATCAATTCATCCTATCGGTTTCTCATCTATGTATAAAACCCACTACAGTGCTCTCTCTCTCTCTCTCTCTTACAGCTTATCGTTTGGCAGTAAAGAATGCCCGGATTTTAGATCCGGACTTGAACTTCTGACGAAAAAATAGACTGACAGCACAATGAGCTATGGATGACTTTCTATTTCCTTTCTAGGCTAAACGAGAACCTAAAATCACTTTAACTATACGAGATGAATTTAGAGGAATTCTATGCACACAAATTTCGTGTTTGATGTCAAGAGTCCAAAAGGGTCAACCTACCTAAAGTGAAGTGATCCAGGCTTAAATTTAAAACGTAAAGCTGTCCCTACGTCTATAAATACCTTACAACTGTAAACTAACCATTTAAAGTTTCCAAATAAAGTTTAACCTTAAACAATAGAACTTAGTGTGAAGTTTGAACAACCCATTTAAGCACGGGTTATTAAGGAGAAAGCAAACTGACTAGCATACCGTTTTACTAGGAGGACGAAGAACATCACCGATGCCTCCACCATTTCTCAAACCCTGGTTCAAGGTCGTGACAATGCACATAAAGAGAGTGTCACAAACTTGTTCTTTCTCTTCCCCATCCTCTGTCATTCCGGTCACATTAACTTCCGTTGAATTTCCATCTCCTTCACCCTCCAACAGACCAGCATTGTACACTATAAAGAATATCCAGAAGAGAGTTAATTGATTTGTAAAATGGGGAGCAAATACCCTAATGGGTAAGTAAACTATATAACTCCCTGGCTAGCTATACGTGTAACTTGCAAACCTCAAACAATTCATTTAGACTTTTCCATCTTATTATTAGATGTAGGACAAACCTGTCTTGTTAAGAGGGTCAACATCCACGATGAAATCATCTTGGAAGAAAAGATAGCCCACGATAGAAAATAAGTAGACGAGGATGATGCCCAAAAATGCCGTGAGGATTATTGAACGTCCATTCCGTGTCACAGATCGGATTACATTCATTAGAGTTTCTTCTCGATAGGCCACATCAAACAACTGCAATACGTAAGTTCTTTCTCATGTCAAAAATTATGATTAATTGGTGTGGGAAAATTATTTCTTCTAGCTTAGATTTCAACCGTCGGTTCCCATTATTATAAAACATTCCGTTTGGCAAGCAATTAATTATTCCTTCAGTTCAGATTTTACTTTCAAGGGCTTTTAGATAACATTCAATATTTGATTATGCGGGACTAAAGATAAACTAATTCTAGGGGAATCTGATTTTCATTATAAGGTATTTACTATAACCGGGGTTAAATTTACAACTAAACTATAGTTTAAAGTAATTTCCCTACCAATATAGAATAGAAAAAGGGATGTCCAACGAAGCCAAAGAGGCAAACAATCCAAAAGAAAATATGATATAAAAATTCTCCATCCATAATCAGTTCTCTCTTGGGGCGACGAAACATTCCACTTTTACACTGGTGTGAAAAAATGTGTAGCGTTTTAAGTAGAACCTGAAAGCAATTTAAAACATTTCAGAGTTAATTTTTTTGTACAAAGATTTAAAAAGAAGTTATTGAAAAGGAAAAAAGAAAGTGAATAGAATTCCTAGTAAATGATTAGAGAGAGAGTTTTTGATATTTTAAAAAGATCTTTTTCTCTCTTTATTTCTTACAGCGATAAATCCGAGGACATGTATAGTACGAGTTGGTCCAGCAAGGGCAATTATGATAAGAATAATAAGCGAAATGTTTGCTTGAAGACCGGCCACGTCTGGTTTTCTTAATTGGATTCGACCACATCCTATCAATAGGATACCCATGATTACCCCCCAGTGGGAAGTATGGCCTACATTGATTGCACCACTTTTAGTCATTTGAGTCCACAAAAAGGCTCATTAATGCTTATTCGCACTGTAAATTGGATCGTAATGAGAATTATTCAACAATAAAACTTCATACCTCCAGGTGTAAAAGGATATCCAAGTGCCACAACGATATTTATCATGAAAACCATATTGAACACTAAATTCCCCAAGAATGACTCGTATAAACTGCAACTGAACAACATGGGGTTATCTAAGGGAGAAAGTTAACAAATATTTTTGTTACTAAAAGGCACACACTTATTCTCTCCCATATCTTCAAATTTATTTGTACAAAATGTTTGCATGAATGAATTACCTCGTAATTTTTGTTGCCATTCCATCTCATACATAAGTGTCTCCAGTTGTTCAAAATAGTTTGTAACTTTCGAGCCCTTCTCGTCATCCTCCGTATGGCGAAATACATTATCCTTCGTGTCACGTGTCAGATAAGCGCATACAGGTGGGATTGGGAATACAACTCTCTCCAAGTACTCTCTTTCTTCATCTTGTCTCACGATCTTTTTTTTACATTATAGAGTATAGAAAAATAAACATTTCTTAAATCGATTCATATGATGATGATTCAATTCAATCAAATGTCAATACAACACAGAAATCTACAAGCCAGGGTTGAAAAAACTTTCTAAACTCCTAAGTTAACTTTCTATATAATCTCAAAGGAGTTTATATGAGGAATGAAATTTATAACTTCTATTCAAAAGAATCCCTAAAGCTCTTACCAACTTAAGATTTAGACCCTAATACTCGTATCTATTTCGGTGCGTGTCGCTTCGACAATCTATTTTCAACCTTACACACAATTCAGAATTTAAATTGAATCACGTTCCCTTAGAAGGGAGAGCGTGAAGTGTAGAATCGGTACTTGATCTAATTTTTTAAGAATGAATTACACATATGGGTTTTACATTTTACAGTAGAATAAACCATGAAAGTTATAAGTTGTATTCCTCAGGCCACGGAAAAGTTTAGACTTTGTTTTGAATGTCTCAATACCGGTTTCAATAAACAACTTATCTACGCACAATTCTGTTTTCTGTCTGAAATTCAATCATTTCCGGAAGAACGGAAGTGTCTCAATTGTCTCTTGTTATGGGAATTCATGTAAACTAAAGCCGACACGTGTATGTTTATTTGAGACTTACTTCGATCTGAGCTGTCCTATCGCTGTAGTAATTGACAGCATCGGCATGTAAACTTCTCTTACTCACTGCTCGATCAAGCTCAAGCTGAACGGCTTTGTCATGTTGTGCTAACTGATGACACAAGATGTACAAGGAGTGTCCGACCTAGTATATTAAAAATTTGCATAATTGTGTCAATCAATCTGTTTACTATTTTCAAAACTTCCTGTTTCTCATCGTACCTGCTTCTCCGCAACAGCTTTCCCTCTCATTAAATAAACATAATCGTCTCTATCCGAGCTGTGGGCTTTTCCAATCATTTCAATCTAAAAAATTGTGTAGTAATAATAAAATAATCATCCTCTGATCTGAATAGTAAACATAAATGTTTACTAATCAAATACAATTATAATGATAGAGATACTCAAGCGAAAGAGACATTAATTATTACCATATTCCGAATATTCATTTTGCTTATTTTCTCAAATTTCTCAATTCCATCTTTACTTTCCATAAGAGAAAGGACAAGTTTACTCGCATGATTTTTCAAATCCATCACAAGGTCCAGTCGTCGCTTACTCAAAGGGGTGATGTCATGTGCGACAAAAGTTGTAACAATATCAATTGCATTAGATTCATGAAGAATGAGAGCATTCTGATTCTCTAAACAAGGGCCTTGGCAGAACTCAGTGAGTGTTCGGAGCGTTTGATTTATTAAGCCTATATTGTGTTCATCAACAAGTAGGCCAATTAAACCCGGACTGCCTGTGTTCGAGTCAAAAATGCAGTCCAGGAAGTACAATGTTTGAGAAACCAAATCCTGATTGTCTGATTTGTTTCCTTGCTTCCTCAAATATCTCTGTTGACAAAAGGAAAGCACACACATCTCGAGTCATTTCCCACTTTCACCATCATCAACATCATAATCATTCCTTCTGCTACTCTGTTAACAACAATCTCTGTGGTATCTGTACCTGCATTTCCAAGTTATGATTCTCGCATAGAAGTTGAAGGAATCGGAGTGAACTCTCTAAGAGCTTTTCTCTGGGATGTTTAAGACTGGATATTGCGTATCCATCCTTTCTAAGAACAGTTGTGGCCACTCCAGCCCAATCGTCTTCTTCATCATCCATGGAGAACATCATGTCATTGATATTCGAGATTCCACTCCCTATATCACAACAACTTTCTCTATTACATATACACACTGACTTATACCAAATCTAAAAAACACACAAGAAAACTGAGAAACTTCAGTTCATCCTCTATACCTAAGTATGTACTTTCTCCATGTGTAGTAGGTTAGTAGTATATAATTTTGTACCTGGACCGTACGCATTTTAAGAGTATGCTTTTTGCAATAAAACAAATTATCTTATACTTGGTGTACATTAGAAGTGGGGTTTCAGATTGCTTTACAAGTCATACTCTTGAGCTCTGGACACGACACAAAATGTGAGACCCAAAAGACCCAGTGTAAAGCTAGCTTTTTAATTTTTGCCAAAATTAGTATGAAATTTATTGACGAATCAGAGCAAGTTTTAGCATTAATTTTTATACCAAGTGAAGTGAAAGTCACCTTTCATTGATGCCAGCCGTCGAAATCCCATTACGACTTCTTGCGTTGCGTTGAGCATATCTTCTGACATTTTCTTCGATACTCGAAGGATCCTATGCCCATCTAAAGTGGAAATAATTAGATTTCTTACATTTAGATACTGTTCTATCCTTTCTTTTTTTCTTTTAATCTTAAAAAGGGTTCAGTTTGTTCCTTACTCAAGCTTATTTTTAATTTTTAATACAATTTATACATTTATTGCCGATTACGTACGTTTACCTTGCGAAACATCATCTTTCGCCAGAGTGCTGTGGGTAAGGTGAGATTTTGAATCTCCTCTTGCAATATCACTTATCTTTGTTTTAGCCACAGCCCGAAAGTCTTCACCAACTTCTCGTAAAATGTCATAAAGTACCTGGAAGCATTTGGAGTAAATATACTTTAAATTCCATACAAATTGTACAAGCAATAGATACAAAAGGGTCTTGAGTAAATCACACGCTTGTTTTTCCTAATAATAAGTTGATTGATATTCAATAGGAATATATGGGTCAACAGCCGGTCATTTAAATGGGTGCAAAATTAAAGGCTGCATTATTACTGAAAGGGCTTCTTAACAAGCACAAATTATAATTCCTATTGGTCCCAACCAAATTTGGAGAATTACTCTAAAGTCCTCATCCAATACAATGGTACCGGAAGTAAGAACTCTATCATCAAAACCACACACATGATTTATGGCTGAACGATAAAAATAAAACGTAAGCCTTCATTCTTTTCATAGCGTATTTCTAGTGCAGCAATGAAGCAACAGGTCTTTGTGAAATCTGATTAAATAACATGCTGGGAATGTGTCTCTCTCTTGACAGTCAAAGCTATAAATACAAAACGTAAGAAAGTCTACTCTCTGACTTAAGCTGTGTCTTCAAGACTTATTGTGGTGATAGTCTAGCAAGTGTCTCCCCATTTCTCCTAATACCTTCATGAAGTTATGGCTTTTTGAACAAGAAGAAAGATGATTGTAAAAGCTTCTTTGTAACTCCACCGTCTCTCCACTTAGCAGCAAAATCCCAAGATTAATAGACTGTTGTAAGACATCTGGAGCTTTGTCCAACTTGGTCAAAAGCATTACAACCAATCTGGACGCTCCCAGCTGGTCCAGAATGTAATGTGGCTCCCCAGATAATTTCCCTTGCCCTTAAAACAAACTCAGCCGTGGCATAACTGAACACAGTGGGTTCATTAATTTGTATTTATAATTTCTTATACAAACAAACAAACATACAACTACTGCTGCTTTCTTGTCCCTTATTGCCAAGCTTGGAAAGAAAGGAAGTTGATCTTTCACTCCTCTCCAAATACTTTTCCAGTAGATTTGCATGAATTCGTTTCGCCTGTTGAATAGTTCAATAATATTATTCAAAACATTTCCACTTGAAAGCACACCAGCAAGAAAACATTAATATTCAGTAGCGTCGGCTTAAGATTCATTCAGAAATCACGTCCTCTCATTCCCTCAGGATGATTAAGCCTATACGACCAACCCTCCCCCATTTTTTAATTACCTCAATCATTCCCAAGTATGCCTATATTACAGTACCCAAAAGGTCGAACTAATGACTTAAGGAACCGTAACAAGCTCCTTCATTCTTAAGAAACCAGTTGTGAATAAGGCTTAATCATCATGAAAATGAACCCAATTGATTATTGAAGCTTCACTTAATCCCCCCTTCATTTTTTACTAAGACCATAAGATTTTGTTTACAGAAGCTAACCCTATCAGTGGAGATTTCTTTCCTTTCCAAAATATCCTGAAGAATGCCCAGAATATTGACGCATAACTCGCTCTCCCCCTCATCGGCTAGTTTCTCCGCATGTAAAATAAACCTGGAAAAGTGTATCATTTGATTAGAAATAAACTTTTGAATATTTCTCTGAATTTCCTTGGTTTGAGTGTTCCTCACTTTTCGATAAGTTTTCCCCCTTCGCACAAAGTGTATGCAGGAGTTGACTTAGGAAAAAGAGATTCAGCTCCACACAGCACATCCGTCAGTGTAGTTGTCTCAGCTACAATCATATCTTCAATACTTGACTTGACTTTCCTCAAAAGATGTTGCGTTGCTTGTGTCATCTTATTAGAAGTAACCACCGGGGTCTACAGTTTAAATAAAAAATAATCACATCATCATCAAAGACTTATTTTATTAAAAAAGGAAAACCAATTGACTTCCCTCAAGGTAGATTCAAATTCGAAATAAAATTGAGCTCTAAGCCAAACCTCGTCATGAGATCTTGTTTTCGGAATATTTATCATCGAAATCCATTTCGCTCTCCGACTCACTTCAGATAAAAACATGTTTGAATTTTTTTCAATCTCTTGGGTCAAGTAAGAGGGCAAATAGATTAGTTGAGATGAGGCTAAAAGATCAAGAAAGAAATCCAAAATTTCAATCCCTTTTTCAAGGTTAGGTCTCAAGAGTCTTACAAATACTTTACTCAAATTGCCAACCCTCTTACCCGCCTTGTACATAATGTTCAAACATTTTTGCGCTGTATAAAGCTTTGTAGGACGAATCCATTTTGTCTGAGTAAGACGGTAAATTGCTTTGAGCAAATTTATAAATAAATCCTTATGCCCCTGTACACAAATCATGTAAAGTTAACAAACATAAAAAAAAGACTTGACAAAAGACATAAAGAAGCAGATAAGCTTCTTACCAAAATACAGCCAGGTGAATGGGTTAAAATTCTTTGGAAGAAAATTTTTACAATAGAAATCAGACCATCAGTCACATAACTCTGACTACGGGTATCTGCTTCCGCCTCGGCTAATGAGCAATTGCAAATGTTGACTAGTTCCACTATAAAATGCTTTTCGAATATTGTCCACATTCTGTTTGAACTGTAGATGCTTCTCACATCCACTTCTGTTACTAAAAATGCATGAAGTAGGAACATCACGTAGGCTTCTTTAACCTGCAATTTAAATACGGGTTTTTTCCTTAGAATATTTGTCATTGCATTATTGGAACGAAATGTAATACCAAAAAAGGTAAACTTACATCTATAGGGTATTCAACGCTGCAGACGACGCTTACAATCCTATCCAGAGGTAAGAGGGATTGACATAGTGACTCAGTGTAGACATTTTTCCCAATTGTACAATATCTCAGCAGTTTTATCAACTCAATGTGAAACCTACGAGGATGTAGTTTCAGATTTTATTCTTGAAATCCTTTTTCAATGTTCAATAGTTATTTTTAGATAATTGGCAAGAGCTTACTTAAATTTTTCAACTTCACTTGGAAAGAAATGATGAGTCCCGTACGAATCGCTACTTTTCTGAGTTCCAAAACCAAGGTAGTTGACCAACTCGTCATGAAATATGGCTAACTATTGAAATAATATTTTGAAATTTTACATTACTTGCGAACAATATTCTTTTTAATTTGAAAAATACATCCATAAAAGGTGTAATAATACCAACCTGATACACCACGGTTTCTTGATTTCTACGAACGATGCAATGCTTAGGACACACAATAGTCTGTAAAGCAATTAGGTATTGTGAAGCAGAATCGTGACGCTCAGTTGGTTTTTCAAAGACTCTTTTCACTAAATGCTGTATCAGTCCATCTGTCACACTAGCGCAGAGACGGATGTTGTCTTCGTATACCGCTTTAATTGCTGCAGCTTCTCCTACCCAAGGCTATCAGCGATTTCAAATACAAAATTTTTAAAACTTTTTTTAAAACTAACTCGGTTGAAAAGGTTAACAAATACTCACTTCCATTTTTATGAGATCTTTAATATGATTTGCCATGATAGCTTGATTATCCCCATTGCCGAGACAGTAAGCTTGGAAAAATTGACTGATTTCTAACATAAGTTTCAAATGCGCTTCATCCTTTGAGTCTCGTAGTAGTTTGAAAACTTCAATGATAACTTCTTCCACTTTGCACTCCCTGAGTAAATGCTGATTTTGACAGTTACACATTTCCACACCGTCTACACTTAAATTCACGCAAAGTTTTTTCATCTTCTGAAGAACCTAAATTGACACAACAATCAACAATTACTTTCCTGAATACACAATTAAAATTGTAATTTAAGAAATGATTACAAAACGATTCAATTACCTCTGAAATCATAGGTAGGTAGCTTAACAATGGATATTTTAGCGAAGGTGTTCGTGCAATAGCACTATGTCTTGTGTGGGAGAAGGACTCATCGCGAGTTTGTGAAGCATTTGGAGATGTTTCATCAGCATGATATGGCTCTGTCCCATCTTCAATCCCTTCATCCATACTTCGATACTTTATTTTAAAAACATAATTTGACATGCTGGACTTTTAAGAAATGAAAATTTAATATATTTTCTATTTGTAAGTACTTTAATGTCTTTGAAATTCTTCTGCTTCCATTCATGTCTGCGGCGGGTCTTGGCATCTTTAACTGCTCCAGATATTCTCTCCAGTAAAGCCTTTATCTCATTCAGAACAGCTGAATCGTTTCTGCTGCTCAAAATTTGAGTCTAAAGTAATCAAATTCATTACGATTACGATTAACATTGCCATGCTTTAATTTAACTGAGGTTTGTGTCTGATGTTTTGGGGTGGATTCGGGCTAAATTGGGTTTTTGGGAGCGTTGTAGGGACACTTTACTTCACGCTAATATTTATTACTGACTTTTTCCAGCGCATTAAATAATCTTCTTCTTTGGTTGAAAGTAGACATAAGTAATTTTACAGCACTTTTGACCAGTGGATAATGCTTCCGTTTTGAAGCCACGTTGTATAAAAGGAGACGAAGGAAGTTGGAATCGTCATCGCTAAATGCACAGAAACAAAATAATTTTAGTCCCATTCAACATTTAAAAGTAAGACGTGGCTGCTTTTGGTTAATTTTTGAATTCAATTGCTTTTACCAAATGTTTACACTCTTTTCAAATATTTCTAGAAAGTATTCTAAATTCATATCAGCTATTGAATGTCCTTCTAATGTGTATTGTTTTAAGAAAGAGAGCAAGTTTGTCAGTCTATAGTCCAAAATGACTTCATGGATGTGCTGAAATTTAAATTTAAGACCAATTCTATAACACTGGATTAAGTATTCGACATAATAATGAAAATAATCATTGTAAAAGTAATAACCTCATAAATTTCCAAAATGTTAACTTTCATATCCAATAAAACTGATTCGTTTTCTTCTTCGGTAAGTTTTTCTTGTCGTTCGGTAGTTAAAAGTTTATGACTTGACTTTTTCAGTGATATACTCTGACTCTCTATTTATCGCGATAATTATTAGATAATTGAATGTTATTAGGTATATCATATTTTTTGACATTTTTATAAAGGTGAAAGGTTTTGTATAGTCTGACTCACTATAATCTAATATGGCTTCTTTTGATAAAGATGCTAAAATTGTTAAAAGAGTTCTCCGCAGTTGATTCAGGGCTCCCATACCGTAAAATCCGAAACGGGCAAATTCTTTGGCTAGTTTTAAAATCTTCAATTTACAAAAATTACATTGTTATTATAAATGTACATTATGGTCCAAATCAAATCTGTAAATCTGCAAATGCAAGCATTGCGGTTAACAGACTATATACTTACCTCTACAGAGAGCTTGTTTTGAAGAATATTATGGAATTGATTTTTGTCAGCAACTATATGAAGATATTTTTCGATGAAAACCATCGTCGGTTCGAACTTCCTAATTTGAGCTTCTTTGATCTCATTTCTTGTTGCATGATGGCCATCATACCTTAAAAATAAAACTTTAGTTATTAATTTTACAATTTGAAATTTCAAATCCGCTAATACTCATTGCCATACATAATGAAGCCATATTTCTGTACCTAAAGCGTCAATATATATTTTTTCGTGAAGCTATTACACTTTTAATTAACAAATGCTTAGTAAAATAATCAATTAAATTAAAAAATTGATCTTACTCATCCACACTAAATTTGGGATCCTCCCACCAAAGTCTTGAAAGTGAGACCTTCTTTTCTTCTTTTTGAGGCTCAACATCAACATGCAATTTCCTCGCTAAACGACAGCAAGAGATTCGAAGTTCAAATGGCAAAGATTCTGCAGACATGCATCTAAACAAAATAATTAAATCTGAATGTAAATCATTGCATAAACTATTCTAATTTCAAAGACATAATTGATTAGTTCCTACCTTAATAGAATTTTTATATCCATCCTTGATGATAACTGTACTATAGCATGACTTTGTCTTCCGAGACACATATTGGAAAATAAGTCAAGCTGATGACAATAGTATTTCAATATGGCTGCATCTTCACCAAACCCAAGACTTGCTTTCATTGCCAATTCCGATATGCTTTTCATCTGTTTAGTACAAAGATAACCATTTTAAACAGAGGAATGCCATGAGCAAATTCAGCGTCTTCATTATAAATGTCCATACCTTCACACCATCTTTGTATAAAGTAACATCTGCACTGTAGACGGGCGCGTTCTCTAGTATTGGTTCGTGATGGTAAAAGTCATGGTTATTATGTTGTGCATAATCTTGTGTCATTCTAAAATTACAAATTGACATTTATCACTTACTCAGTCAAAGATGTAAGCGTTTAATACAAAATAGAACTATTGCTTACCTTGCATCTAATAACGCAGAAAAGTTTTCAGAACTTAGTAAAACTTTGCAAATGATTTCTTGCGTACTTGGAATGCCCAGTTTGTTTGAAACGCAAAGATCAGAAAGATGATCTAAAAATCTGTAATCCCATCTGCTAATATTTTTCTTAAGAAGACGAACAAAAGTGTTTACTTCATTTATAGTAATGTGTTTCTCCAACAACATTCTATTGTTATGAACTAAAGCTGTAATAGTCTCTTCGGCATGGATATCCAGGCCGATTTGCTTTTGCATGAATCCAAAGCGTTTTGCAATATTTTCCTGTAAACCAAGTTTCCCATTTCAATATCTATTTACATCGTTTCAATAATCATACTAATTTTTATTGTTATTTTACACACTTGATTTTTTCGATATTTCTCCTGACTAAGGCACAAGACTCTGTAACACAATCTGAAAGTATATTTCCACTTTGATTGCATCGTACCATCTTCATCTTGATAGGCAGGAAGTATATTTCCTGTATTTTTATCCATTGGAGCCTAAAAGCACATTCATTAGAAATTAGGTACAAGGGTTTCTTTACAAACAGTAATTATACGAGAGGCAGTATGAAATAATAAAATTACTTGAAGTATTTCAAAAACATATTTCAAAAGAAATTGTTCTCTTAAAAGCTTCTGTCTATCTCTTGAAACTTCATCCACGACAAAATCCAAAGGATCTTCATTATGATGACTTGAGTCCGACTCGGAAATGAAAAATATGACTTCTTTCAAAACGTTGCACACCATTCTAAGAAAAAACAGTTTAATCGTCTATACGTGCGTGCACTTAAATCAAAGACAACTTTTAAGAAAGCAACCCTAACCGTCTATCATGAGCAGTAATTCCTCGATGTTTCAACTTCTGAGAAAAATCTTTCAAAACTTCACAAACATCGTTGACAAAATCCAAATCTCGAACTTCTAAAGGTGACACTGGCACAACTTGGAAAGCTTCTTCGTCTCTTCGAGTAGATGAAATAATGAGCTATATCAGAGAATCAAAAAGTAAATATCCACATTTCCATTTTCAAAAATTTTCAAAAGGCCAAATGTATTGCCACAAACCTTAGACATAACAGGTACTTCTTCATTAACATCTATAGGACTCTTCGTAGCCCTGACCCATCTCCGCGTAGAATAATGCCTCAAACGAATATACGAAGATTCAGGTAGAACAGCTTCATCAGTTTCCGCAGCAGTAGGACAGAATTCAAAAAGCGTTTGATTTCTGTCTTGAACAGGTATTGGAAATATCGTTGGTTCTTCCCCCTCGTCCACACCTGTCAATTGCAATAAATATAATTAAAAGCAATCCTTCATTCATCATAATATATTTCGTTACAAAACTTAAATTTACACACTCAAACTCTGTGGGGATTCACTATAACCGGAAGTGTACGCATATGGGTTTCCATCACAAGCAACATAAAGACCTGTTGCCATGTGCTTAAGTCGATAGATAGAACTCCAATAGCCAGCACCGGAAAGACAAGGATCTTGTTGTAAAACCTATACAATCACCACATCAAACATTATACTTCACAATAATTAACAATTTCAAATGTTGAATGTAATTCACAACCCACACGAACCTCAACTTCCCAAAGTGCTTTACTAGAAGTTGCGGAAGTCGCTGTAGCTCTTTGAGTAGTTCGTAAGAAGACATATTGATTTTGCTCATAAGCGTCCAAAGTTAAGAATTTTTCTTCATCCACGTGAAATAATCTGACAACATCTCCGCCTTTTAAGATCCCTGGGATGTTTTCAGCATAGTTTAGAAAGAGGACGAGACACCAAGCTTTTTTATTCGAGGAGAAGTTCACCTAGAAATTAGATCAAAAGAAGAAACACATTTAATTACAAAACATTCCATAAATAATTATGAATTTGATCATTTGTATTCAATAAGAAAAGAAAGTACTTCATGAGATCCTGGATTATCATTCAGACAAAGGTCAGAAGCGTGAAGACATTGTTGTGTATTTCCTGCAGCGGTCAATATCACTTCATCACCAGCCACAACGGGGTCTCCTGTAAATCCACAAATCGATTTAAAGTGTATAAATAAAATTAACACTTTTGATTTGTTTTCTTTTCACTTCAAGCGGTTAAATAAATCACTGACCTAAGGCTCTATGTTTAAATGAAGGCGTTATTTGAAACCAAGAGTACTCATTCCCATGTCTGTCGAGATAGACCCTCATTGCCAATTTGTCTGACTTGGCAGGAATACGTTTATTCACCGTCAAGTACTTATTAGATTTCATGTGAAGAAGCTGCAACAAACATCATAAATCAATTAGCACACTGTTCACTATCATCATCATGATGAGATGAATCAATAAACAATATTTTAATGTTTAGTTTAGCAATAAATAAACGTCTCATGTGGATGCCCTGGGTGCTTTGAAAACTAGTGAAAGACAAAAGGGTGCATACTCATCGACACTCGACACACCAAAAGGTTATGTGCTCATTGCCCCTGAGGTCTATCTCATTTCTAAGAAAACATTACAAAATGTTCTCAAAATATTAATTAGAAGCACCCTGACCTAGGTGTCCGTTAAACATGAGATTTTACTTTACAGCCAAATCTCAAGAAAAGGAAGAAATCGGGGTATTCTGGAACCGGAAAACAAAGCCATGTATTTATTTACCTGCACGCTACTTCCATAAGACAGGGGCATTCCGACTTTCTTCGAAGTGTCTTTTCCATTTTGTTCTCTCTCTAACTCAGCAGCATGCTAAAAATTTCCCAATGGAATATTATTTCAAAAAATATTTCCTTTTCAATCCTAGGTTTTTAAATGTTTAATTCTGGCATTACATGAAGACTCCTCATCAAATTAACTTCTTCGTGAGTTCTTGAGGTAATATTTGTCCTTGAAGCATGCCAGTATTGTTGCTGAGCGGAATACCTCATAGCAGGACATAATTTGAATAAGCAATCTAAACATTAATTTTTTTTTTCCAAATTAAAACTTGCTACGGTTGGCATTGTTTAAAAAATATTATGTTTAAAGGTTAACCAACCCCTAAATTTTTTCGGTGGATTTTGTAGATTTCCATTACCCGGACAGACGACACATCTATCGTCTACCGACCTTGAAATTTATTAAAGAAATTAAATTAAAGTCATAGATAGATCGTTAAAGTTTAAAATATTTTAAGGACGTCCTTTGAAGTTTCACAGAATGTCGTAACAGTAGTTGCTTCAAATTACAATGATTTATTTTAATGCTTAGCTATGCTATAATGCATACTCCGAAAGCATAAACTCATGTCATGAGATGAGAGAACCAGAGAACATATTATTCGGTCGTATACCACCACCACCGGAGGCATTTTAGTTCCTTCATTTTGCCCCATTTAAAGTGCATGTAAAAATCTAATTAAAGCTTTTCATTAGTAAATTTAGTTTGCTAATCAGGAAAAGAAATCGATTTTTGCTTTATATTTTCAGAAATTCTCCGTAGGTTTTGTAATGTTTAAATTCAATATCACACGCTAGCCTGGGTCTCAAGGTTTTAAACTTTTTAAAATATATAATTTCTTCCGTATAAATAAATCTGTCTGAGTTTGAATAAATAAAGAGATGTTTGGTCCTTTAAAACTGAACGTTTTAAAACCAAGAAAAATTAAGATTCGAATCTCAAATTATATATATTTTGTTCATTTTTCTCTGAAACATTTCCATAAAATCATACGTTGAATCCAATTCGTTATTTATTACAAATTACGTTTCGAATAAAAAATAATTAAAGTTCCACGCATTCATTATTTAAAAATTAAAACTGTCTTTAACATACATCCGTCACATACCGACCCAGTGGTACACATACTTCACAATGTTTTTTGACAGGCTACTGAGACACATAAATATCTACACCATTCTTACTCTAATAATCCCCAAAAATCAAATCAATAATAATAACGAAATTAATTTCCTACACTCATCTTCCTATCAAAATAATTTCTGCGTAGAAAACAAACTTTACTTATCTACACGAAGCAAAGCAATAGAAAAGAATAAAAAATGATTCTCAGTAAAAATAATAAAATGTAACCGGAGCTATCTGTGCATTATTATAACAAAAATTACAATTACAAATACAAACGATGATAGTTTGACTTTGAACTAAACACTATTATCTACCTATATAAAATGAATGATCGAGTCCTTGAGAATAAATTGAATGAATAAAAATACACAAAAATACAATTACAATACCAAATAAAAATTATCTCATGTTTTATCTTACACTTTACAGTTATTAACCTACAATAATCTTCCCAGACAAAAACCACCTTAACATTCGAATCTCTTCTTACATAAACCAATTTAAAAATTCAAAATCTCATTTTAAAAAAGTGCACAAAATACCCCAAAGTGCTAAGGAATCCGGCGACCATTCCCTCGCCATAAATGCTGACAACATCTCCAAAGTGGAGAACTTTGGAGTTGTTTCCAGTTTCCATTTTTGCAAACTCTTATTTCCTCCTGAGAAAACAAAACTGCACCACTTGTTGCTCAACCTTATGAAAAGATCTTTGTATTTTATTCCAATCTTTTTATTTCCAGCTCAATCATTTTCTTCAGAGTATCCCCCAGCGTCCTTAATAGATTCCCTAGATACTACGAAAAAAGGGTTTCGTTCGACTTCTAATTCATATCGAAAAGTGTTGTGAAGTTAAAATAAATGTAAAGTAAAGTTAAATAGAATGTATGACGGTAATTGGGAAGTTGGCACAGCTGAGGATATGTTGAAGCGAGAAGTCAGCTTAACACAGACTGGTAATTCGAGTGTAGTTAAACTCAAGGGAATCTGTAAACTAAAACCTCTCACGAGACTAGTTAAACCAAAGGTTCGTTATTCCACTAACTGAAAGCATACATTTAAACATATCAAAATCCCGTGCTGTTTTCTTTTACTACATTACATACAGATTCATTTGTATAGATACATCCACACAGGTGAGAGAGAGAGAGGACAGGTAAGTTAGGTAGGTATTCTGTGATGATGATGAAAAAGAAGCAAATCTGGTGATACCACAACCCAACCCAGACCCCACGACGATAAATAATATTAGGGATGCCATGAATGTAATATACAAGTTTGCCATTTCTTTAAATATAGCATACAAAAAGATCAGTTGGGTATGGTATGGACACAGCTTGATTATCTTTGACGTTTATTTTCTTATTGTAAACAGGAATTTTGCAATATGCCTATGCCTTTTTCTAAACTTTTATAATATATAACATTTGGTCATATCAAAAAGTTAAGAGATGAAAAATGCATAATAGCTTCTTTATGGTATTTAAAACTCTTTCTGGAAAAATTTGCTAAAGTTATTATTATCAACCTGGAAAGGTTTCTCATGTTTTATATTAGTGATGTATATCTGCATATTTTAAAAACACATTGTATTTGTATATGACTACTACATAGTAAATTAAGATCATTCAGTTGCTCAAGTTGTAAAAAAGCTTTATTAAAAACCTACAAAAATTCCTATAAAAGTAATAGCAGTAAAATGTAAATATTCTTAATATGCGTGAAATTACTTAGTTCAATAAAATAAATTAATACTCATAAATAACGGTTAAATCATTACTTATGTCTATACCGTTTTATGATAATGCGTTAGGGTTAATTGATACACAGGATATGCTTGAAACTAAAAAAGTTATCCAGTCTTATGCCCATATGCTAGACTGGCAGAAAAAGTAGAAATGACATACGATACATTTATCTTTGGTTAGTGATTCTTTGTGGGTCGCGGTCGCCTCGTACATGGTCATATTGAGCTCATAATGATTTATTTTATCTCCTCTGTGTCACTTTTGACTACTATAAAATAAATCGATGAAGAGTATTTATTTTATTATTATATGTGCAATCTTTGCTAAGCAATATTTACTCAGCTATTTGTGGTATGACAAAATTGTCAAGACTTTATAATGCAAACATAACATCAGTCATTTATCATTGTGACGAATATTTTGCATCCGCAATCGGCCTCAACGCTCAATAAAAGATCATGTACATTTTTCAGAGTTTTCTTTTCACAAGGCTTTTCTAGCAAGACTGATGTTTGGATGGAATGGAATTAAAATTTTGCATAGAGACTTTAAACTAAAAGTTAAATTATGTGCCTTGACATTATGAAAAATTATACTTTTGTATTGATCAACAAGTTTTCATAAATGTCCAAGGCTAAGGGGTATCATAACTCAGAACTTATATTTTTTATTGAATGCAAATCTTCTGAGATGTTTAATTAGTCAGCTGCAAAGAGAAAAGAGAGATTAATTAGGTATGAAACAACATGGGTTTTTATTTAGTCTCAGAACTGACTGCCAGACCCGTGGGTGGATATCTTCTTTGAGAAAAGTATAGTATATGAGTATTGAGTATCGTAAGTCCAGATTAAGAAAACGAAGCAAATTTTAATTCGAACTAAATTAATAGAAATTAAGTTCAAAATACATAAAAGACAATATGCTATACATCTTTGATCCAATAGAAAATTTCAAAGGACCAAAAGTTCAATAAGTCGGATGTAAAATTTGCCAATCGTTGATCTTTTCTAGATTCTAGACACATGACATGCAATTTTTGTTTCCCTAACAATGTGAACAATGCATGTAAAATTAGAATATCTTCCCTCTATCCGATATGGAAATGATATACATAAATTACATAAGGCATATGCTGTAAAAGATTCTAGCAACAGTTTCTTCAGTAATTTATAAGCATTGATTACATCGCAATGGATTCTCGGAAACCTCATGTTTTTCGAAAACGATGCACATTCACAATCAAAGAGAAATTGGAGGTAATTAACAAAAAAATAAAAAAGCCTTCTATACGTATTTTTCAAATTTAAAAAATAATTTCATCGAATTATATAGGCGATCTCACTTGCAACAAGGCTTCGAAGTAATCGAGAAGCTGCAAGAGTGCTTGGAATCAGTGAATCCAATATAAGATTTTGGAAACGTAAGAAAAATCAATTCAAACGGATGGAACCGACGGAAAAGCGGACGAGGAGGTTGCCCAAACCAAAATTTGCAAGTATGGAAATCGAACTACTTGAATGGATAGTAGATTTACAGACGAAAAAATTGCGGTTTACAACAGTTGACATTCAAACGCAAGCAAAGATTATTGCAAAGAGGGTGGGAATTATGGAAGACAAGTTTAAGGCTTCCAATGGCTGGCTTCATCGTTTTCTAATACGGACAGGAGTAACTACTATGCCCAATGTAGATGATTTCAATTTCTACTAGCCTCGGATGTGTTACGGCCACCGCCTCCATGTAGGACGATAATATTCTCCTCAGATTAGAAAGATTAAAAAATCAAACGAAGACAGAAGGATCCTAACGAGTTTGTTTTCTATTGAAGGAAACACAGGAAATACATAAAATACCGTTGGGGGAGAAAATGGATTAAAAAATGATATGTGATGTTAATCTTGGTTCCGGATGTAAGACTGAGCAATATGGTTAAAAAAATAAATTACCCCTGTAAATGCCACTAACTAATGTATTTTTACATAATTCTTAATTATTGTAAATTACTACAATAATAAAAACAAAACTGAACTAATAAAATGTAATTTATGACATTTTAAACCATTTTTGTATCCGGAATGAAAAAATCGGGGCTTTGGAGATGTTCTAGATTCATTTTTTTCATTTTCTAGCTTCGATGGGATGATCAATCCTTGATAAAAATGAAAACAATAAAATTAATTTTAGCTTTCCTTCCAATGAATTTTTCTGAGATACATTAAATCAGGGATCTAGAACAATGTTATATCAGTTTCAACAACCACAACCATTTTAATTCAAACCAGTAAAAAGTTTCTTATATCAACAAATAAATATTTAATTCTTATTGCTCTACACTTATGGCTCTGAAGTATTTAAAGTAAGTCATAGAAGTAATCAAGTCCCTGTCCCAGTTCCCAAATTGCTAGGCCACATCCCAACTCCTCAGCAAGTTTTACCCGTCGTCGAATGGACTGCAACGTTGGGAAGAATACTGTATGCTTTCCGTTTTTATCCCTAGAGTGCCATAAAACAATCAAATCATTTCACGATTCTTTCATTATTTAACATCATCGTCAATGCATATTATTGCATATTAATCTTACTTGACTTCGAAGTAATGTTCCTCAACATCTTCACTCCACTGAATGCTCTTCGATTTTGAAACCAATTCTAAATAGTCTTTTCCAATAACAGGACGGCCACCAGTTGATGTGTATTCATATCCATAGAAGTTCAAGCCGACTAGGAACTTTGACCTTTCTTGTTTATGGGGAGATAATGCTTTGACACATTTTTCAATCCATTTTAGGGGGCTGTTAGCTCCTGTAACAAACAAGAGATCATCCTTTAAGTTTAAGGCATGCTCATTTAGCTTAGACCTTAGCTTAGACCCACTCGTCAAATACGACTTTATACTTACCAGGTCGTTCAGGGCTTGAGTAGTCGTACGTCATGATTGAAAAATAATCCACATAAGCATAAATCTGCTTCATATCATCATTGTCAAACATTCCAGGTTTCCCTTCATTAGTTATTGGCGGTGGGATAACTAGAATGAACTTGAGATCAGCCTTTGTCAACGCTTCACCGAGTAATTTGACAAGCATCTGCAGTGCTTTTTTAGCTTGCCCTCCTAACTGGCTCCAGACTTCTAGAACGACTCCATCGAACTTGTACGCCTTTTTGAATTATCATATAGATATCTTTAGTCATTTAGATAACAGTTGTTAATAATAAACTCTTAAACTGTTAAGAGGCAAAAATAATTACTTTTGCAGACATGACGATCGTTTTTGTCAGCTCCTTAGGCTCCGTACCAGTTGTGAATAAGGCATAGTAATCATCACTGGACCAACTATCAAATAAGATTCTTGGAACAACTGCAAAGTTTAATTGTTGGAGATGGTTTAAAAAGTACTAAAATATTCACAATGTTTTTACACCATCATCCATCATCAAAACTTACTTTTAACTTGAGATTTCTTCCCACGTTTCCTGACGTCTCGAACCCATTCGTGATCAATATCTTGAGTTCCAGTCATATGGAATGTTCCTGAAGGTTTCCTCTTGATTTGCAGCCAAACAGGTGAGATCATTGTGAATTTATTGGCGAATGTCTTGGCCACGTCATATCCGTGATTGTTCCACTATTCACAAATTTTTTTTTTAAACTTGACAACTTTTACATTTTTCCACCCCATGAACGTACTAAAAAACATTAAGAGGGTGGAGGTCCACCTCTTAATAAACGCACATATTTAGGATTAACCTTACCGGCGTGACATATCCAAGCACAGCATTTGGAAAGTTTCGTTCAGCTGTTTTCTTACAATAAGCTCCACTTTCGTTGATAATTTCAGACGCAGATGGATTCTTCGTTACTAAATCCCTTTCAAACACCGTCTGAGCTACCGGTCCTTTCTGAAAACCATTAAAGAAAGATATGATTTAAATTATACTATCCAAAAAAATTAAAACTAGATTGCTAATTATTAAAAACAACGATGCACCCACTACTGACTACCGGCGTTCCACTCTGATTTCTGCCAGCAATGTTTAAAAACACAAAAGTTTCAAACAAAACAAATATACCTAATTCGTATGAAAATATGAATGTTTGAAAATACCCATGAAATAATTTAGTAACCGATAATGTCTCCACAAAGTGTAAACCTTAATACTGTATACTACAATAAAATAAAAACTTGAAATTCATAAAACCTATAACTTTGAACTTCTATCATGATAAAACCAAGAACATTTTAAAATTAAAATTAAAAAACGCTTAATTAAACCAGTTATTTCTTTTAAATCACCTTGACATCAGGAGAGGCAAGGGGATCCTTAGATTTCTTATCACTTGGGGAAATCGTCGCCCTTCCAAGATGTGCAAGAAGCACGAGCACCACCGGCAGCACCAACAGCTGATAATTTTTCATATTCTATTTTTCCACTCCAAATTGTCCCGTAATGATTTGAGTTAACTTAATTGTAATTTCATAATCACCCAAATATATCACAAAAGCACCACACATACACACACACTTATGACTTAGG
Organism: Isotoma caerulea; assembly: GCA_034696405.1. Lineage (NCBI taxonomy): Eukaryota > Metazoa > Arthropoda > Collembola > Entomobryomorpha > Isotomidae > Isotoma > Isotoma caerulea. The sequence continues at coordinate 9,776 of JAQFZZ010000040.1, read as the reverse complement.
AAACAAAGTACTAAGAAAGTATAAATATAATTTTTTGACAGAAGTGCGAGTGAACTGACACGGCAGTGATATTAAACGTGACCGCTATTCGATGAAATCCACCTTCAGAGAACAAAGTAACCAACTACACGTCCACAGCAACTTTGCAAAACTCAACAACCTCAAGAAAAACTTCTTTCCTATATCTTCAAGAATCAAGACTTCAACAAAAATCCTCCGACTTGACCGGGCGGCTTAAGAATCAACACCGAAAGTGTAGGTAGACAATGATAGCAAATAGGAATAATATGATTTTGTTATGATAATGACATGACACGAGTTTTATGTGACTATGGATGGCTGTCTATGCAAAAAACGGGTTTTTATTGGCCATTGTGTATGCCTCTAGGGGATAATAATCGTTTCAGAATCTCTTGTTTCATTTCATATATAGTGTATAGGTTCAGATTTTTCATGCAAGATTATTTTTGTTAATCGGACTGGCTGGCTGGCATTATAGCATATCGGTAAAAAAAGCTCAACGCATTTAACAGATGCATGAATCACTGGAATCAAAGAATGAATAACATGACCAATGACCAACAATAATGGCTAATTGTTTTGTTCAAAAAATACTTTTTAATTTAATGGCTTAGTTTAAACATATTAGAAAAATTAATTGTTTAAGTAAAATTTGTAAAATGTTAAATGATTCTACGATAGTTACTCTTTTAATAGATTCTTTGAAATCACTATCTGCATTACTTCGTTAGTGCCTTCTAAAATTTGATGTACTCTTATATCCCGGAGATATTGTTGAATAGGGTAGTCCTTCAGATATCCATATCCTCCATGCATTTGTAGAGCTTGGTTTACTATCTGTTTAAACAAGATTTTAAATTATGTATTGGTTATTTTTGAATTTATGAATCTAAGGCATAATTTCTACTTGTCAAATAAATAGAAGGGATCAGTATTCATTCAAGTATTCCTTACATCAAAACATTTGTCCGTGGCAAATAATTTTGCCATACTGCATAAGGTAACTACATCTGGGTCATTGGAGTCCAGGGCATTTGCTGCATTCCGAACCATCAACCTTGATGCAACTAAATCTGCAGCCATTTTAGCAAATTTGAATTGGTTATGCTAAAGGGAGTAAAATTAATATTTTATAATGTAATATCCCGCATGTATCAAAATACTATAATTATCACATTATGAATGTCAAATCTATACCTGGAAATTTGCTAAAGGCTGTCCGAATTGCTTTCTCACTAGTAAATGACTTCGGGCAGCTTCCAAGGATGCATGAGCAGCTCCTAATGAACATGATGCTGAAACCGATTGGCAGAATCTTGTCAAAATACTTACTTAATTGTTCACAAAGAGTGTAAAACTAAAATAGTACCAATATTAAGTCTTCCACCATTGAGCCCTTTCATAGCAATAGAAAATCCTTGTCCTTCCTTTCCAATTAAATTCTTAGCAGGTACTTTACAATCTTCAAAAATTACAGCACACGTTGGTTGAGAGTTCCATCCTATTTTCTTCTCCTTCTTTCCAAATGATAAACCTGAAATGAATATGATACAAATAAACAAAGTTAGTTTTGAAAACAATGCAAATTAAATCATAAAAATTTTTCATAAATTTAATAACCTGGACTTCCTTTTTCAACAACGATACAGGAAATTCCTTTAGGTCCGTTGTTACCTGTTCTACACATAACGACATAAACATCTGATTCGCCCCCTCCACTAATAAATGCCTGTATGAATGGAAATACATGTAAGAAATTGAAATCAGCTGTAACTTTTTGACAAATTAAGCTTGCCATATAATAAAAAGCGTAGCAAACCTTTGACCCATTAAGAATGAAATAATCTCCTTGTCGCTTAGCAGAAGTTGAAAGTGACGCAGCATCGGAACCACTTCCTGGCTCTGTTAAGCAATACGAAGCAAAGTTTTCCATACTGGCTAGCTTTGGAATCCACTTAGCTCTTTGTTCATCATTTCCAAAAGCATCAATCATCCACGTGCACATACTGCAGATGGTAAACAAATGCAAAATGCATTAATTTGCATATAAACTGCTATCTAAACACATAATCCTTTATAATTCCTTACAAATGTGCATTCTACTTTCAATTTTTTTTAAATCAAAGCTTACTTATGGATGCTGATGTATGCAGTAGTGGAAACACAACCCTGAGACAAAGCTTCAAAAATAAGCGAAGCATCAAAACGCGATAATCCCGATCCTCCAAAGTCATCGCGTGCGTAAATTGCCCCGAATCCTAAAGATGCAGCTTTTCTCAGTGCTTCCACTGGAAATAATTCCTATAAAAATGGAAACAGATAAATGATCAATGAATAAAAATGTTAATTCCGCTTATCAATTTCGATTTCTAACCTTTTCATCCCATTCTGCCATAAATGGTCTCAATTCATTTTGGGCAAAGTCCAAAGCTACTTTCTGTATCTGCTTCTGCTCTTCCGTCAACCCTACAGATGCTAGATAAGTGAAAATAAAGGAAATGTACACCACAGGTGGTCAACTTTTAGAATTCAACCCTATCACCTATTATAAGCCATAGGTTGTTATTAAAATAATTTTTTTCATACGATCAACACTCGTGCATCTTTCATCTCTATCGGAATCCGTTTCAGCTTCTGCATTTGACTGTTGGAATAAACTAATTGACAATTTCGAATACTTTGACATGTTTCCAATACTTGGAATACATCTAGGTTCATTGATAAACATGTGAGATTCTTTGATTCCATTGAACTTAGCACCCACTTTTCCACAACCTTTTTGGCTCTGAGTAAAATTTCTACTTAAAATATTGACAGCAGGAGAGTTTCTATAATATTTCATGCATAAAAATCTACCTTGATTTGTCAACGCCATAGTTAAATTGTATCATTCAATTTTCTAATCGATTATATTCGACCGACAAACTAATAAGACGTCTACGCACCGATTCCAGGCTAATATAACTTTTGTTTCTTTTTTCTATCTAATGATCATCATGAAATATCATAATCAATTTTGTTTAAAATTATGAGGAGATCCCGGCCTATTACGTCAATGAAAAGCCCCTACTGTCAGTAGGGGAAACATTCTCTATCCAAAGGTGTTCTCAATATTGAGCTCTATATACTGCCTTTTAGTACAGAAGGAGTAGATTTTGAAAGAAACATATTCTTAAAAATAAAGCATCTACCTTGTATTTCAATACATTTAGAAAAATGATGAATGAAGCTTTTACTTTAAAGTGTGTTAGTCCTTTTTGTAGACAAGCAAGCGGCTAATTTTCATTTATTCCATTAAAATTTAAGAGTTGAAGTATTAAAAGCATACATTTTTAGAACCGTGAATACTCAACTTTTAGCAAAGATTGGCATGAATGAGATGATCTGAGTGAGAGAAGGAAACACTTGGTCGGATTTCGGCTCAGAACTTTCATGATTTAGACCGGCAGCGCAGCGGCTAAATGGTCGCTTAAGTGCGTGGATAAACTTATATCTAGCTGGCTTCTAGCTGGTTGTATTGCATAATTTAAAAAGCTATACTACGGCTCGAGTGATCATAAATGAAATGACCATGTAATCATTAATAATCTAGGCTAGGGAGCATTTAATTCTATACAGGATATAAAAATATTTAACCAATTCTGATGCTGCAGATTCCCAATTGCTACATTAATAAATGGAAATCGAAACCTTTCAATTTTAAAAACATTGATATAGAATGCGGAAATTAGGAATCTTTTTAATGGAAAGAGTTCGCCCGATATTGAAAGTTTAGATTCTGCGATGTGTTCTCAAATCTCAAATGCGCGAAATTTTTTTGACATGTTTTTTATTCTTCTTTCGATTCAGTTCATTTCATTGTTTTTCGTCTTCTGTCCGATCACCGATTGTCATCGTCATTTGTTAGCTAAATACTAAATTTTTATATTTTGTTTTCTTTTGTCAACCCTTTTATTGTGTATTGATTACTGAAGATTGTGGAATGCAGGGTAAATAACAAATTAAACAATTGCCGTTGTGCGTTGAGGTCGGTTCGTCGGTCCACAATCACGAAACTTATTTCATATTTTTGTGCTTGGTGCTGGTATTTGGTATTGTGTATTGGTTGGTAACTGTGAACTGGGGTCAGCTCTCTTTACGGAGGTAAAGAGAATTGGTTGGTACTTTGTACTTAAAACTTAAATCATATTTTGCCTTTACACTTTAACTCGGTTTTAATGCATACAACATATTTTGTGTTTGTTAGTGATGACCCGGTTTGGCAGCTTGTTAGATAGAAATTCGGAACCCGACTTTGGTCATTAAATCAAAATTAAGGTCCTTATGCAGCCAGCCGAAGCCTATCTATCCACTATCATCTATATAAAAACATCTCAGCTCCGGCGGCTGATCTCATTGCCAACCGTCTGCTGAAAAATCAGCTGGCTAACTCTTTTTCGCCGAATGGGCTATAATCTCCCACCCACCACTTGGTTGAATTTTACTACAGAAGAAGAACTGATCTTGAGTGACACCTTCAGCAAAAACAAACTTGGTTAGATAGGTTAGCACTTCTAATCTAACTGTGTGTGTATATAAATGAAGCCGTGGATAGAATCTATTCTTAAACAGTTTTATAACTATATAACACACACATCATCAGCTTCAATACATTGAAGCAGCTATTCACAGTATTTGTCACATACACACATAACTTAACATTGTAATTTATATTTATTATTTTAACTATAAAATCATTTCCTATAATCCTACATATTGTGGACTAACAACAAAAGTCAAAAGTGCACAGACATAGAGACATCAAAAGTTCGTCGTCACTTCTTTTCTATCATCTGTGGACTTGTCATTTATTTTTTTGTAACATCTTCAAACGTCATTAGTCAGTGGGTCCTGTACCTAAATTCAAAATTGGGATAAGTGACAGGAGAGAGAAAGGCAGATAGGACAACAATAATAAACCATCTTCTTTTTTAGATACATTTTTCCAACTTTTTGCAAATGTAGACATTAAATTTATTCCATATACCCTATACTGTGTACTGCTCAACATTTATATAGAGCTGAGTAAACAAAACCACTTTTTATTCAGAATCAAAATATAGAACAGTTTAAAATAAGAAAGATCTTCACGATTGAAATTATTTCGTTCTATTTCTCCTATTAGATTGAAGCAGAAAAGATAGTGGGTACCAAAATTTAGAAATCAAACAATATTCAACCCTTTGATTTTTGCAATTTTCTGGAAATATTTTTTAAAAATTCCTGTAGTCTCTCCATTAGTAATTGCATTGAAAGTTCGAGATAAATATTGGTTCTGAAATTATGAAAGTTTGAAAGACAAATTCAAAATTAGACCAGACAAATAGGTTTTTTTATGTGAATTAGATATTGGTAAATACTACTCGTGTCGTCACTATTCGAGCTAGGATATTTGATACGTTTGGCAGGAGTCATGTTATTTATATACTTTTATGAGTAATTGTTGTGTAACAAAAGTTAATGGGTTGGAGATAAACATTATTGGAATGGAAAAAGATTAAAAACTTTCCTTTGAGATCATTACAAGGCAGTCGGGTAAGCACTTATACATTTAATCCAAATAATCCTTTCTCTTTAATCCGTTTAGTTATAAGTTAGCCGTGATTTATTAAGTTTAAATTGTTTAATTAATTGGCCAGTTTTAATGTTATGCAATTAGTTATTTTATAAATCATTAGCTTTATACACATTTCATATTGGACACTTTTTGATTAGCTTTTTATTGTGCGAGTTTTATGCAGACTTTTTTGTGAAATACAAAAGACAACTGTTTAATTTATTGAAGTTACGTTGTTGTGAAACCGTAATTTTAAGAAACATTTGGTCAGTTTTCACGTTTTTCCTGTTGTCTATTTCACAAAGGTTGAGTCGAGAGCTGTTTAGCCTGCTCTCTTAAAATTTAGTTCTCAATTTTTCAATCGTTGTATTTTTAAAACATTGAAGAAATTGCCTTAAATTACTTAATACATAACGAGGAAAAGATGAGATGACCCGACTATTGTTTAAAGTCGTTTTTGGCCCTATGAACCTTCTCCCACATAAGCCTTGTGTTTTAGCATGTGGCTTATGTATTCGACCGAAACTGGGCAAAAAAGTTTTGAAATATGTCGTACATCAATCAGGCATATTAGTAGTAGGCGTCCAGATAAGGCAGTTACATTTCTTTACACATTTACACAAAGTCACTGAAAAGTGTACGTCTGTTAACTTTTCAATGTAAGTAAATTTAAGCAAGAAGGTGACAACTTAAAAAGTTGCTTAAATTTTTTATACTCATTACTGATCGAAGATTATAAAAGCTTAAGGGACTTTTTTAGACTAGATAGAAGTAAAATAAAAGCTATTTGATTTTTTGTCCATGTGGTTAAAAGTTTGTCCTTTTCATATCGCGTTATCTGACCTTAAACAAAGTTCTAATTCTTTGAATAGAAATGAATACAAATTATAAAATTGAAAAAAGAACCGATGATTGCATTTTGATGGGTTAAGTCGAGTGTCGAGTACACTTTAAACACGATTTTAGAATCTGAACTAAGGAATATATAAATTGTTAATAGATTTATTTTATAATTTGTAAATGTTTTTCATTGGTTTTTAGTACTAAATTGTCATAAAGTAATTGTATTATTCATCCAGTACATTATTTGAGATAAAAAGGTAGGAAAGAGGAAAATATTTTTGATACATTGATTACTACTAAATATCCACGATTTTAAAATAACAAAAGGATCATTCACACACGTTGTCGGTCATTCATGATAAATCCTATTTACTTCAAATATTGCTCACACAATGGAAAAGGTAGAAGCAGTAGATAGAAGTAGAAGTTAAAAGTTCAGGAAAATGTTGAACCCACGTGGATTGTGTCTGACCCCAAGACAATTTTTGCCTCGTTAAAAGTCGACTTTTTCTGAACTGCTTCCAATGAATTTCAGAACAGTTTGTCTAGAAATTTTATAAATATTTATTCGTCTTCTTTCATCTTCAGTTGATTCCATTCTATTTTCTCATTCCAGCATCTTATCTTTTCAACTCGACGTGAAAAGAACGATGGAAGGGCCGATATCAAAATTCATGCATGTGCAACAACCGGGTAAGAATAATCACCACAATTTTTATAACCCCACTTCTTCACACTCTTTACTTCCTCATGAAAATCTTTTCATGAATGAACTACATTTTTCCAACCCGGCATCAGCTTTGCATGGAAAGATAAATATCTGACTGAATGTAAAATTACAGCTTAGGTCCTTACTTTGTACAACATATAAAAGCAATAACATAATTTAACCTTATCTTCAAAGAACATGTAAATCGAGCTACATTTTATCCTCTATAATACAACTGTACATAGGCATGTGATAAAAAATTACCTTTAAAAAACTACAATGAATTCTGTGTGCTTATCACAACTTTTATGAATTGGTTCCACCAAAGAAACAAAACACCTATTGACCTTTTTTAGATATTCCAATCCACCAGCGACATTTTTTCACTCTGAGTTATTTAATAGTCTCCTTCGGTTTAATTTGTCTTTTTACTTTGAACAAGTTCTATTGACTTCTTTCTTGTTGTTTTTTCTATTTATTTGTTCTACATATCTGTATCACAATACTAAGATTAAATTACTAACTTCACTTATCTATCGATATATTGAGCTTTTTTAAAAGGCATATAAACTGGTTTAGACCGGAGTGACCTATTGTCTGAATGTATTATTATTATTTACTTATTATTTCTGTGACTGTAATTTTACATAACATAAATTTTGAATTGAAGGGGTTGTGCAATGCATTGATTTTCTCTTTTTCACTCCTGGTGATAAGGATGAGAGTATCAGGTTGCGGATTTTAATATTGCTTGTGATATATTACCTTATTGGAGAGTGTAAATGACTAACATTTAGTGAACATGATGCTTCATTGAAATCTTCTTTCAACAAATAATAAATATTTATATTATAATTCAATCCATTAATTTCCATACCCTCACCTCGTGTAGTAGTACTAAACTCCTGTGCTACACACATTCATATAGTAGTACAGACGTATTTGTTCTGAGCTCTTTTTCGCCAATAACCAATTCATTGCTTCTTTTTAAATCTGTCTGTAACAATGTCGGACTTTTTTACAGAGTCATATTGGCATCAGGCCACTAGTACCTCTGCTTTCAAAAGTCCTGACCTTATTGAACTGAGTTCCGATACTGAGAGGAATGCCAGGCATGGTAAGTCTATCCACCTTCACCACGATACATGTACATAGTCTAGTCATCCATCAAATCATTGACATTTCCCTAGGTACATTTTCCGGGCAGTGGGGTTCAGTCAGATTAATTACAATTTTTCAAAATCAAATTTCAGACAGGATGTTCGAATCACTTTTAAAATTTTTATGGTTTTGCCCTGAATATTATTTCTTATTGTGTAGTCAAAAATTTACTACCAGAACCCTTCTCATTTCTCTTGGTTTGGAATTTGGGATATCAGTTGTCATAAGAAGATCCCAAAATAACATCATTTTTGTAAATACTTAACTTCAATACTGTCAATTGTTGCATGCTTAATTTTTTAAATTTTTACGTTAGAAACATTTATCCTCAATTCTTGACTTTATACTTTGGTATAAAAAAATCTTCAAATTCTGTTTGGATTTTTTTTTAAATTTCCTAACTCTATTTAAACTGAATGCAACAAAGCATGGTTTGCTGTGCTATTTTTATATAGCTTTAAAAACGCTTATTTTTGAATTATTCATGTTCAAAGCAGAACGGCTTCCAATAATTGACTGGTGACTGGGCTTTATTTTATTTTAAATTTATTTTTACATAACTTAAACCTACTAAATTTTTAATCTTGTTCTGAAATTCAGAAAAATATTTTAATATTTAAAGCAGAGTAGCTTTTCTTCCTAAATATATTTAAATGTCATGTATTCTCATAGGTAAAGTATCAGTAGTTACAGAAGCTGAAACTGATGAAATTAATTTAATAAGTTGTGAATTGTATTTTTCTGTGAATTTTAGTGGAGGCACTGAATTACTCTTCGAGTCAGGAAGAAGTGGAAACAGAAGATGATTGCTGTGACGCGCCGGACTCGGTACACTTAAAGGAAGCTGTGGCCGGTGCTTATGATGTGACAAGTAATGATGAAGAAAGTTGCCACCTACTTCAAACAGAGGATGACTCAGACAGTTCAGGTATATTCTTTAACTCATAAGTGGACCCTAACTATGGATACGCACAAGTTGGTGGGTGTAATTGGTGATCGATCTATTTTTTTCTAAACTAGGATCGGACCATGGGGGAAATTCTTCTGAATCTTCCAGCTCCCGTTCCAGCTCGTCAAACGGAGGAACACTTTCTGACGGTGACGGGAATGATGAGCATCGTGGAAGTCATTTGAGACAAAGTGCTGTGGAAAATTATTGGGATATGAGTCCAGAACAAGAGAAATATTATACAGAACAATTCCTAACTTTGCAACCTGATCTCACTGGTCTGGTATGTGAAATATACATTATGATATGAAATATAATATGAAATAAACCATTCAAGTACGGGTGTAACCAAGTAGCGAAAGCTGCACGTTTCAATTGTATTTGATTTGATAGTTTAAAAAATACAACATTTTGAAACGATATTTCAAATTTCTGTCTCAACTCATTTCGACCTACTCGTCAAAACCTATACAAATATATAAAACTTGAAATTTGAC